>ML776636.1:123402-150662 GCA_009831015.1 Picea engelmannii
CGGATTAATCATGTCATTATTATTATTATTGTTATTGGATTAATCCCCATTGAGGATTAATCATGTCGGTAATTGTATAAGGACCAAATCCCCTTTTGCGGATTGGTCATCGGACAATTACAAAAGGGCAGAATAATAAGTTGGCCCCAACAGTTATAATAGAAGACCCAGAATTAATTAAAGGTGTGTTTATGCACCCAGAGTGAGAGGTTGTCCCTGCCAGTTGTGACCTTTCACACATGCCAGTCTTGTATAAATAAGAGGCTAGTGCCTCACTTCAAACAAACAACTCACTTGCTCATTCTCTTATGAGGCAAGCTGCAATTAGAAGTTGGAGAGAGGAGAATAAGAGTGGCACATCTCTTGGGGAGGACTTTCTGTATTGGTTTGAGTTATCTCTTGAACATTGTATAAGCTATTTATGATAAGGAAGTTTTGCTGGGTTTTCTTCCCCTAGAGGGTTTCCCAGGATAAATGTTGTGTCTCTTGTGAATGTGTATTTCTCAGTGATCTTGTTCTTATTATGCTCTTATCTAATGAAATGCAAAGAACTATAATAATGGCATAAAAATTAACAATTTCATCTTTCTTAATTTCTTGAATTGTTTTACCTCTTTCCTATTTTATTTAATTTGTAATTTAGTTTTAGTATTCTCATCAAGATTAGACTTAGGCTTAAATTTTAAATAGGATTAGACTTTCATTTGGGATTTCAAATTAATAATTTCAATCCTTAATGATTAATTAAATCCAACAATGTTTAAAGATTTTACAAGGTTTAAATATTCGCTCTAGGTTTTCTAGGCTACCTACATTCATTGACTCAAGTGTTACTTTCATGACATGCCCTTCAAGATGCACTCTATGCTCCAAGGGTGCCACTTGCCTTTCACTGGTTTTGGTAGTTATCCAACCCTTGGAGTCAACACTCCATTCGGGTGAGCTTGTGAGGGAATAAGGGCTTCTAAGGAATAAGGACCCTGCCTTATTGTGAACCCCTTAGAATCTTCATGAGCGACTATCTGAGTCTTCCCTCATGGCATCGTGGACCTCTTAATCTAGGTAATCGTTAACCTACAATTCGAGCCACGACGATATTGCTAGTAGGTTGTGACAGAGACTCTACCACACCTCTCCCTTAGTATCTGGTCTATTTGCATGGCCCCTTTACTCTTTATGTGAGTCATATTAGCAAGAAATCATCAACCTACATCCATCAACGAAAGACTATCAAGGATCCATATATAAAATAATAATACAATCGATCGTATGTCACATATGCATAAATGAAGTACTCAAACCAATACAATCCACTCGCTGACTCAATCCGGAGTCCAAGGAGGTCCATAGATGCCATCGACATCCACACTCTATCAATTTACTACACACTCAGGGAAAACTCATCAATAACATCGATCAATATGTATATATCAAATAGCATTAATTCATAATCCATCAACATCATCATAAGAATCCATAAGTGAAACAATAACCATGTAGTATAACTAGATCACTTGCAGGCAAGTGTCCTCAAATAATATTCCTATAACATGTTCTTGCAAGAGAAGGATTGTTACATACACCCGCTCTCATTTTAAACTTCATCCCGAAGTTGTACAGTATATAAAATGTAGTAATATGAGTATCTGACAAGATCTATATGTCTAATCTATCAAATAAGTAAGGAAATTGTTGGCGCATATCATATGCGTCCTCCCAGGTAGCCGAGTGTGGACTATAATTGTCCCACTGGACCTTGAACTGATCGACTATTCGACATTGTAGTTGTCGAATGTGATGGTACATAATGCGTATTGGCTCTGTCGTGAGTGCAGCCTCATTCGACACCTGCAAAGAAATCATGTCAATTACATGCATATGATCACTAATATAATGTCTCAAAACAGATACATGAAAAACATCGTGTATACGCCTCAAAAATCAGGCAAGGCTAGTCGATAGGGAACGATTCCTTTCCTTTCCACAACTTCAAAAGGTCCCACAAACCTAGGAGAGAGTTTATCACCCTTTCCAAACTTGATCGAACTCTTGTATGGTTTAACCCACAGGAAAATTCGGTCGCCAACTTCATAATTGTGGTCAACACAATACGCATCGACATAACTCTTTTGTCGATCATGTTCTTCTTTAATTATTTTTCTTATCGATTGCATTTATCCTTCCATTTCTTGGATCTCTTCTGGTCCTACCAGGACCCTATCCTCAATTCAAACCCAAATCAATGGCGTCTAACACGGTCACCCGTAGAGAAGCTCAAATGGTGCCATCTTAATGGTACTTTGATAGATGTTGTTGTACGCAAACTCTACCAGTGGAAAGAAATATTCCCAACGCTTATGTTGGTTGATCAGGTACATACACAACATATCTTCCAAAATTTGGTTTGTTCTTTCGGTCTTCCTGTTTGTATCAAGGTGATATGTTGTACTAAAGTTTTGTTGCATTCCCAGGACTCTTGGAAACTGGTCCAAAATTGTCTTTTAAACACCTATCCTCGATCGGATATGATCCTTCTTGGCACACCATGTAATCTCATGATATCACTGATAAAAACTCTAGCCATGTCTAGCACCTATTGTACGTACATGAATAATATTTGCACTCTTCATCAGAATGTCAACCACCACAAAAATCGGGTCATGTCTCCTTGCCATCAGTGACAATCCAATGATAAAATTCATCGAATGAAATCCCATTTCGATTCTGAAATAGCGTGTGGCTATAGTAACCCTGCCAGATGTCTATGTTCATCTTTCACCTGTTGAAATTCTAGACATCTCACCCATAACTAACTATTCTGACCTTCATTCTTTTCTAGAAGAGTAAAGGCTTAAGATTTTCCTTCATCTTCGTGACTCCCAGATGAGCCATGTACACTACGCGATGCGGTTCACTTAAGATCAATTTTTTTAATTTGTCATTAGGTGGTACATAAGTTCTGTTGTTATACCACAACAACCCATCATTATCCAATGTATACCCCTCGAACTTTGGTATTATCATGGTGTCTTGTCTGATATTTTCCTCAACCTCTGTATATCAGTGATTGTTGATATGTATAATTAGAATCCTTTCTTGAATATTCGTCTGAAGAGGTATCACCGAGAATATGCATGGTCTCTGACTCAACGCATTGGCTACTTTGTTTACCGTACCTTTTATGTAAGAAATCTCGAAGTCATATTTTCTAATTAGCTCTGACCAATGCCTCAGTCATGCGTTCAGGTCACTCTACATAAATATGTGATGTAATCCACAGTGACCTGTTTTTAGTCCAAATTTTCATCCAATTAGATAGGGTCTCCCACTCTCAATGTATGCACAATGGCTAATAACTCCAAATCATGCGTGGCATAGTTCTCCCACTTTCTCAATTTCCTTGAAATGTAAGCAATCACTCGATCGTCTTGCATCAAGACTCTACCTAAACCTCCCTTGGGTGCTTCGGTTCTTACCAATAACTTCTTGTCCATGTCATCAACTTTCAACATCGGTGCTGTCGTCAACAATTCCTTGAGCCTTCAAAATGATTTCGCGCATTTCTCGGTCCATAAAAACTTCTTGTTTTTCTTCTGCAATCCCATGATCGGATTTTCTATCTTCGAAAAACCTTCTACGAACCGTTGATAATATCTCGCTAAACCCATAAGATGCACACTTCTTGTACGTATTTCAGAGTGCTCCATTCCATAATAGCCTCTACCTTCACTGGATCCACATTGATTCCTTTATCGAATATAATATTCCCTAAGTAATGAATCTTTGATTGTTAAAAAGGAACATTTTGACAGTTTCCCGATAATTTGTTTCTCGTAAAGACTGTAGTACCAAGCGCAAATGTTCATCATGTTCTTCTATCGTCCGACAATATACCAATATCTCATCAATGAATACTTGAACAAACATATCCAAGTATTCACAAAACACCCCATTCATCAAACTCATGAATACCCCAAGGCGTTTGTCAGTCCAAATGGTAAAACCGTAAAATCATATGTTTGATCTTCATCTTGAATGTGGTCTTAAGAATATCTTCCTCTTTAATTCGTAACTGGCAATATCCTGATCTCAATTCAATCCTTGAAAACATCGTCACTCCTTTCATTTGATCAACCAAATCGTCTATTCGAAGCAACAGAGAGTAGTTATGGATCGTCGCCTTCTTCAAATGATGGTAGTCAATAAAAAATTTCAATGACCCATCCTTCTTTCTTATGAAATAATAGGTGCACCCCAGGGTGACACAATTGGACGTATAAGTCCCAAGTCCAACAACTCCTTATGTTTCATTTTCAACTCCTATAACTTAGGCGTTGACATCTGATAAGGAGTTGTTGCTATCGGTTCGATTCCAGGTTTCAATTCGATTGTAACTACAATTCTCCTTCTGAGGTAAACCTGGTAACTCTTCTGGACACACATCAACAAACTATTGTACTAATAGAAGGTTTTCTAATCCTTCTTCCTCACCCTTTTAATTTATCACTAAGATTGCATATAACTTACATCCTTTGTGGATGCTCTTCTTCCATTGTAGGGAAGAAATGAACCTCAAGGACACTTCATGGTTTTCTTCCTATGATCACTCTTCTTTGTCCCTCATCATCGGTCAACTCAATCATTTTGTCTTATAGTTGAGTATCGCATCATGCGATTCCAACCAGTCCATACCAATCATGAGGTCATATGATCCTAATATCGTGAGATATACGTCGGACTTTGTTACAAAATATCCCAATTTAATGCGACTGTCCATAACCCTTCTTCCAACCCTCTGTTTGGCACTCGAAGCCATTTCTATGTATCTAAACTCATCATGTTGATTGCCTTTACCTTAATTCTTTTCAACGTTGTACTAGAAATAAAGCTCTCTGTAGCACCGAGATCTCTCAAAATACTAAAAGTTTGGTCGGCGATGGTACCCGACGTCTCGAGTACAATGGACTAGTGCTCGGCTTGGCTATTATTCACCATGGTATGAATCCTGTGGGCCTTTCCCAAATCTCCAACTGTAGTGTGTCTTGTTGACCCGACCTCTCTGGCCTTCTCAACCAAACAGTCTCATTGGTGATGTGGCTCTCCACATGTCCATCACCCGGTCTTCGGCCCAGTACTCATGGCCCCCGAAGTAGAAGTTGTTGGCCTACTAGCTTGAGAGTCTGGTCTGTTCCACTGACAAGCCTAAACTATTTTTATTGTGCTTCATATGTCATCTGTCCAGTTAGTCTTGCAGGAGTCTTTCCTTGACCCCTGCTGGTCAGCTCTTCCTCAGCTATGAGGGCCTTCTGGACTACATCATGCAATGTTTGAGACATTAAGATCCTTAATTTCACACGAATGTTGAAGTTAAGGTTGAACACAAACTTGTTGACCTTTAGCTTCTCCATGTTCAGATGTGGAGCATACCTAAGAACCTCCATGATTCAGGCCTCATACTCCAGCACCGTACGACCACCCTATCGCAAGGCGTTGAAATCATTGGGTTGGCACTCAATGAATTCCTATGACAAATACCTCTCTCGGAACCGTTCCTCGAACAGTTCCCATGACACGTCTTCAACGTCCATTTTTAGTTGAGGTAGGAGCGATTTTCACCATATAAGAGCACTCCCTTTCAGTTGAAATACTTCCATGAAGACCTTCATGTTGGAGGTGTAGTCATGAAGTGCAACGCACATCGCCATGTTCTTCTATCATGCCCCGGTGGTGAAGCCGTCTGTGGAACCCATGAACTCGAGAAACTTCACCTTCTCGAGTTCTCTGTGAATTCTACCACTGTCATCTGGAGTGCGCTGTGAACCCTCATTGGGTACAGGTGCTATGGAATTATCTCTATCTATTCAGTTAATCAAATCCTCTAACATCTTTTGAAAGGACCTCATCCAACCAACCACATCCCCCACAACAATTTTCTCCTGTCCAATGATTTGTTATTCTCCTTGGGGGTTAAACCCCTCTGGCGTGGAATCCACTGGAGGCATCGCACATCCTCCCCTAGCACCACGTCATCTACTTCCATGACATCCTCTAACCATGATTACCTCATGGACATGTTAAATTTTAATCAGCGATAATTTATTAATCATGGGTTTAAAACAGTGGAAGGCGTGATGATCCACAGTTGCAGGGTTGAACCTGCTCTGATACCATATGTAATGACCTATCTGTTATGACAACAAATAGAAATGTACAAAGGTAATTATATATATATATATATATATATATATATATATATATATATATATATTATTTTTATTTTTCTTTTGCATTAGGAAAATTAACGTCATCACATAATTCATAGCAACGCATAATCACACAACATCATAATTAAAAATGTCACATCATCATAATCAATAACAACACAATCCAATGCATAATAGAGACACATGATCAACACATAAACATAAGTAGCGGCGCAGTTCAAAAATCACCATCAAATGAAGAAAAATACTAAATAATGATCAACCATGTCACTGAATATTATAAGACTACCCGCCCAATCTACCCTACAAGGCTAGGACCTCCAAGACACATAAGCAACGCTCAATCCCAATATTCAACCGATTGATTTTGAGCACTTAAGGTCTCAGGGTTGGCGACTATTCTAAGGAACAAGAAGGTTTCTAAATCCCTCTAATACAATCAAGTCGAAATCCAACAGATCATTCAATCAATACTAACTAGTAGTTTTTCATGGTGTGACTTATTTTCTATTGAAACATACAACAATTTAATAAATGAAATTTTCCACCTCTGAAGCATTCAACATTAGTCCAACTAAATTATCATCTATCAATTTTATTAACGCATTTACCATCTATGACTAATTAACAATCAAGGAAGGATTTATGGAATGTTCTTACCCACAAGACATGATTACCATTTACATAAACAAATTCTACACCACACCCCTTTAATGTTACTCTAGAACATTAATTCCATTATCATTTAGAGAAGAAATGGAAGCAAGGATCTAACCACTAATAGTATATAAATCCTCCCATAAAGTAACACAATCCTCAACTAGGCCATAAGACATACAAGGAAGTACAATAATTATGCCTTACTTAATCAACTTCAAGCAATGGTTAAGTGCAATTGAGTATGAAAATAAACATAAGGATAATAAAACCATGAAGGCATAGTAAATTATATATGGTTCTGCTTCAAGTCATCATAAGGAATTTTTCCAAGGTAAGGGTTAATAGGGTCAAGTACCCATTTCAAGTGTTCAATTGTTTTTGTAAAGTAACATCTACAACCGATATATACCATCTTATTTATGGGAATCCCTTGAAGAAAAAAAGAGAAAACAAATTAATTACAATCAATCAAACACAACTGGAGACCCTAATCCTCTTTAAGCGAGGCATAAGGGGATTTAATAAATTACAATCCCAAGTAAGTAATCATAAGTCAAGGTGATCAACCTAGTCCATAAAGTACACTGGGAGGATTTAATACATACTTCACTCTATGTAGGATGTCAATACACATAGCATCATGGTATAATTAAAATGTTGAGTAATACAGGCCCTTAGGAAGAGTTAATTGATCAAGTACTTAGTTATGTATACAAGGAATTCCTATGTCACATGCATATCCATTTATGTGAAAGAGGGACCCAAACATAAGGCAATGAACCAAGGAATCAACTGCTTTACTCATCCCATTAAAAAGGGCTTAGATGAAGGAAGGATCACAATTGTACAATAAGGAAATCCACCACTATGTCTCCACGAGAAGGAATTAACGAAAACCACAATCGTTCCTTATTATGCTAATTAATTTTCATGTGGGATTTTGGTTTGTTTTAGCAAGTTTAGAGTGGGGATGGATCCTTGCATGGGAATTTCAAGGTAGCATGAAAATCCCTAGGACTAGGCGTAAAACAAGAATACAATTATTGAATATGAAGGAAGGACGATAATTTATTACCAGGGTAAAAGTGTTGGGCTAGTTCATGAGGCTCCACCTTACAACAAATACCACTGACTACATCAAGCCAAGAGAATCGACATCACCAATTCAAAGCGATATTTCCACCTGCACACAACATATGCCAAGTCACAACACCAAGCACAAACCACAAGGGTTCCAGATGAGATGGATCGGCGAATTTCGAAGATCGTTCGAGAGGAATTTCCAATAAAATCCACTTCAAAATCGAACGAACCCAAAGCATCCCTAGTTGGAGAACTCCCAGCAACTCAATATCTAGTCATAGTGTGGACATATAATGGCAGGTATTCAAAGCATCTAACCGAGGGATGTGACCAATGTTTTTGAACTGAAGCTCCCATCTCTGATCTGGGAAAGGGTTCAAGGGCCAACATTTAGAGATGGATGATGTTGGTACTAAACATGGAGATGTAGTTTTAGCCGTGGATGGAGATGAGGGATCTAAGGGATCGGGAAGGTTGGCTCGTAAGCTGTGGAACTCTCATTCGAGAAGGCATTAGATGCGCTTTTAATTTGCATTGATTAAGGGAAGTGGGCGAGGAAGTAAGTAATCAAGAATAGAAGCCTAAAACTGACATCTTACCTATTCTCTTACAACAGACAAATCAACAATGAAGTATTTTCCAACAGACGATTCGTCAACTAACAATTATCCAACATATTCCCCAATAATTTTGTTCTCACGAAACAAGAGATTCAGTTTATCATGAATCTGAGGCGGAATGAAAATGTTTTTTAGCAGAAGAATTTTAGTCTATTTTCTTTTTTCTTGCCTCCCATACTACCTGAATACCATTTGCATTGAGATCCAGGACTGATATAGGGGAGTACATTAAGCCTACGCTAGACAAAATGACGAGACTATTACTGGGACTATTATATTCTACTTAAGTGAAATTCATTTTTTAAAAACTTCGCAGGCCATACAATCTTTGTTCCATGGAAGCTAAACCTCATTGGGAACGTAATGATTAAAATGTTGGATGCTCCATCAATTATCGAGATATGACTAGACTAGAAAGAGGACTGTAAATTACACTGGAAACAACCATAAGTTCCAATTACTGGGTTAAAATGAAGGACCCGGTAACTAGGAAAATACAAATACCCAAATTGGAAATTTTGAAGAACTCTAATACTAATTGTCCCTGCCCAAGTTTCACAACCATCAAGATCTGGCCACTTTGATATCAGAATAAAAATACAGTTACGAGAAGTTTTATAAAGGCCATATATGAAAATTTAATTAAATAAAATTCAAACTCAAATAAGAATACTGTAAGCGGCGATGAATAAGTTGAAGGTATTCTTCTGTGTTGGCTCTCTTGAGGATGTCCTTCGACATCTCACATTCCTTATTCCCTCCTGCTTGCTAATCGTCGAGACTTCACCGATACCGCCCAACCAACGCTAGGGGTACTCTCCTTCCCCCTTATCCCCCGAGCTGCAAAGGGGCCATGTGCCCAACAAGAAATCCTCTAACTCCCAACTTGCCTCACAAGGTAGAGCCACCACTCTCTCTCAAGTTGGGTATCCCAACTCTCACAAGTAAAACCAGTCAAATATTATGTAGCATAACCTTACTCATAACCAGTCCCCCATTTCTCATCTAGGCCATTTTTTTTATAGAATTTATCTATGACACCTCCCCACTTGGACAATTAATTCTCTTTTTAATTAAATAATTTAGAATTATTTCCCCCGTACACTTGTCACCCTTTCCCCAAGTTACATAAGTAAATTCCTCAATTTATTTTAATAAAAGTCGATTTCCCTCACCCTTCCTAAAAGCGCTCCTTAAATCACTCATATTTGTCTCTTTATTCCCCTTATTCCCAATTAATGTATGACGCCTTTCTAAATATGTGTTGAGGTAAAATATGATTCTTCTCTAGTTATACTAGTGTTAACTAGACTCTAGATACCTTTCTATGCATACACATTCTTTTATGCTTTATTCATTTCTTATCTTAAATTCCAATTTGATATTTTCTGCACACATGTGTATTGTATTAATTCTTTAGACTTATTTCATCTTTCTTAATTTCTTGAATTGATTTGCCTCTTTCCTATTTTATTTAATTTGTAATTTATTTTTAGTATTCTCACCAAGCTTAGACTTAGGCTTAAATTTAAAATAGGCTTAGACTTTCATTTGGGATTTAAAATTAATAATTTCAATCCTTAATAATTAATTAAATCCGACAATGTTTAAATATTTTAACAAGGTTTAAATATTTGCTCAAGGTTTTCTAAGCCACCTAGATTCATTGAATCAAGTGTTACTTTTACGATGTGCCCTTCAAGACACACTTCATTCTCCAAGGGTGCCACTCGGCTTTGACTGGTTCTGGTAGTTGTCCAACCCTTAGATTCAACACTCCATTCAAGAGACCTTGTGAGAGACTAAGGGTGTCTAAGGAATAAGTACCTTTCCTTATTGCGCACCCTTTAGAATCTTTGTGAGCGACTGTCTCAGTCTTCCCTCACGACATCGTGGACCTATCGAACTAGGTAATCATTAACCTACAATTCGAGCCACAGTGGGAGTTCTAGTAGGATATGAAAGGGACTCCACTACACCTCTCCCTCAGTATCTGGTCTATGTGCATAGCCCCTTTACTCCTTATGTGAGTCAGATTAGCAACCAATCATCAACCTGCATCCATCAACAAAAAATTGTCAAGGATCCATATATAAAATCATAATATAATCAATCGTATGTCACATATTCATAAATGGAATACTTGAACCAATACAATCCACTCCCTGACTCAATCCGGAGTCCAAGGAGGTCCATTGATGCCATTGGCATCCACACTATGTCAATGTCCTCCACACTCAGGGAAAACTCATCAATAGAATCTCTCAATACGCATATATCAAATAACATTAATTCATAATCCATCAACATCATCATAAGAATGTTGGACACATCGACCACACTGAGAGGGGGGGTGAATCAATGTAGGGCTCTTTTTCAAACTTCCCTTCACAAAACCCCTTAGTTAGCAATCACCATTTACTAATTACTTATTGCTATCTTTTATAACGAGTTCAATGTGAACATACATTAGCAACATATATCAACAACATATATCATCAATAAGTCATCACCACAAGGAACACAAAGAACACAATATGTATGTATAATTTTCTTTTTATTACAGACTAAAATCCTTGGGTTATCAACAACAACTGAAAAGAGTTACAACTCCATAAGATCACTAGCTCTACAATGCAAGACTCAGCTTACACAACTCAACATCAACTGAGAAGAGGAATCAATCCTCAAAAGATACCAATTTGTTAAAAGGTATGCGACCTGTCAGTAGTGCAGAACGCGTATGTACGTGCCCTACCAGTAGTACAACTCGCGTATGTACACGGCATGTCTGTACTACAAACTACATATTCCTTCTGAACAATTAGGGTTTTCTCTCCATGAAAAACTTAGATCCTCTCCATCCTTCAGTCACATTCACTTTTGTCTTTCACTATACAATATGTACCATAACCAATCTCAACACATCCATACTCTCCAACAACTTACTCATGCTCTTCAACCATACAATATGAATGCTACTCAAACATAAGTCACCAATGTATTATGACAACCATATCAGTACTAAAACATAAGAGTTCTTCTCACTCCATCAATCAATCAACATAAACATATCACCACAATGATACCAAGAATGCCTTAAGCATTCACCATACAATAAGCAAGAGTATCCATAAAGACAACCATGTGACCATACCAAAGTTTCTATGGCATATCTAAGCCCATAGAATGCAGATCTAGAACTTGCTTCAGACTTCAAGAACCTAGCATCATCTCACACTCAAGTCTTCATGACTTTATCCAACTGTACACTCTCTACCTTCCTTCATCCCACGTGTGTATGTGTCTTGCCTCATTGTATCCCACATATGTATGCGCTCTGGCCCACTGTTGCTCGCGTACTCCTTCAAAAACTAGGGTTTCTGAACTTCCAAAACTTTTGTCGTCGTGATCTGAGACTTATAGAAACTTCGATGCATCCATGAGATCCTCTAGTCAATCTCTCTCTTAGAATATATCTTCAATATATGCTCAAGAGATATTTCAAAAGAGACCCTTGCCTCTTATTTATACTCTCCAAGTAGCTTCCTTAGAAGCATATTCTAGGCCACTTTGTCCACATAGTCACCTATGTCCAACTTTGCCCATTTTTCAACTTGTCCATGTATCCAATAGCCACTTGACCACTTGACATTATTTCCTTATTTTAGGGTTAATCTTGTTATAACCACTTTCCATAATTATAAAGTTCTCCATTTAGTTTATTATTTAAATAATCTTCCTTGACTTTTTCACGTCACTTTATTATTTAACTAATCCTCTTTGATTTTGTCACCTCACCTTATTATTTAAATAACCCTTTTTTACTTTGTCACTTCAGTTTATTATTTAAATAATCCTCTTTCTTTGCAAGAACTTTGACTTCTTTGACTTTTTGGGTTTTAAAGCCAACATATGAGGGTCCTTCAACTTCGTAAGGCCATAACTCTCAAACCGTGAGGAGTTATGTGTCATTCCACATACCACCGGAAATGGCATGACAAGCACTATACATCTAGGATAGTTTTACTGGCAAATTCATTGATATTTGCCTCATTATTCCACAATTAATCATGGATTGTCTAACCATACTTCTAGGATAACTCAACCGAAAAGTGTCTTCCCGTGAGGGATTTCACCATAAGGGGACCACATTGGAGTTCATCCATTTGTACTCCTTATCAACCATGATACAAAACTTAACTACAAAGTGTCTTACCATGAGGACTTTCACCATAAGGGGACCACTTTGGAGTTCATCCATTTGAACTCCTTATCAAGACAATAATGAGTTATCTTTACATCAATCCAACTATGCATCATATATCAATGAAACCACATTGATCCATCTTCATCTATGCATCATATATCAATGACAAATCATTGATCCATCTTCATCTATGCATGAAATAATATGACTATGACTCCACTTGGAATCAATCCATTGAAATCAAGGACAACACATGATCCATCAATATACTATGACAAGACATTGTTCCTTTTACAACAATCCTTTGACATCAATCCTTTTATATTTGACATCAATCAATCCTTTGACATCAATCCTTTGAAATCAATCAATCAATCCTTTGGAATCAATGAAAACATGATCCAACAATCTCCCCCTTTAGTATTGATGGCAATACCATCATTTATGTCAACACCAATCATTGATGGAAAGATGTAGACAAGGCATTTCTATGCATCAATAGTCATCTCAATCACATCAATGTGACTATCTCTTCCCCTTTGACATCAATGGAAAAGGGTAGTTCTCTCCTTGGGGCTTCTCCCCTTGCCTAAACTCTCCTTAGGGTTGCTCCCCTTGTATGAATGCCTTTGATCTTCCTCTAAATAATGTCTCCCCTTTTGAACAAGGGATATCACACAGATGTAATGTTGAAAATATATCTCTCATGTTCCCCTTGTGACCATCACTCCCGCTGGAACAGTAATATCCCTCGGTCGAACCCAACTGTAAATATAATCCAAGTATATTAAGCTAGTGAGTTGTTTAGAAATCATTTTTGTAATACACCTTTCATGGCATGGTGTGCTCATATACTGCACAGTAAAGTGATGTAATGGACACATTTCTGGATACCACGTGCAACCTTAAAGACAGAGGATACAACGCGCAGTAACTAAAGAGCGCCCAAGCTTGAGGTTAGCAGATACCGCGCATAGTAACTAAAGTGCATGCAGTAATAAGGTCAGTGAACCTTTATGTATGTGGTATGCGTTATAGGCTGGTGAGGCAGTATTATAAGCCAGCATTCTTATGTTTTGGAATTAGGCCAGAGCGCCTAGATGTTAAAGGACAATGCGCCTATTTTGTATATGTTTCATGATTAATATAAAATCCATCGTTGCGCGCAGACCGACCACGAAAAAAGAGAAGGGGGACTAGATTGCAACCAAATAGGGAAAGGGAGGGCCTAAAGTTAAGAACAGGGCTAAGCTAGAGAGCTTAAATCCGAAAAGAAATATTATATTAATATTTCTTAAAAACATAAAGTATGGATAATCAATTTATCCTAAGTCCTTAAGTAGGGGACAAGTGTATCAGAGCAGCTTCCAACATGACAAGTGTCAAGTTGGAAACGTGCATACTTATTGCCGAGACTTATATCCTTTGGGGGGATCGACCATGGTGGAGGGGAAAAACCTTACGATTTTTCCTTCAACCAGAAAATCAGTATCGAGGATACATTCAGTCAGTTCTTGAGCTACCTCGTATCTTCCTACCACTGTACCTAGACCAGATTGATACCCATTCCTATTGGTGTACCTGTCAGCGGGGAGCGAGATTGAAGAGGCAGTTTTTCAGGCCCGTGAGCAATTCTCTGAGTGAGAGAATTGTTGAGTATCGATTTCTTGAAGGTGCTAAACTACGGCTACAACACTTTGAGACTTCCGGTCTGGCCTATTGCTGAAGCCATGGAAGGGAAGTGGGGCAGTCGAAGGACTGTTGAGCAGATAAGAGGCACACTTCCTTGGGTAGGACAAGCATGTGGGGAAGGAGAGGTTGTATACTGTGGTTGAGTGAACACCTGAGAGGAGTCTTTCCAGTTGACCGTGAACCTTTAGCCTGGTTAGGAATCCCTTTCCCGGGTGGGGTCTAATCCCAACTTGGGGGTGACTCACTGTTGAGAGGGATGAACAGTGTATTCTAAGGCTAGGAGGTTCGTGGACGGTCTGCACGCAGTTGGTGACATTCCTACCAAGATAAGTACCGGTTATGTAATGAATTTATATGTTGCATTGTCATTTATGTGTTATTTTAGGGGTTTTATTTCTTATGTGAGCATAACTGTCCGTATGTTTAAGGGTGGACCCCTATATACGTTGCATGTATGTTCTTACTATTAACTCAGTCTGAAATCGTACATTTACAGAATGCAACTGTTTGTTTATGCTTTATATGAGAAGCTTCCACTAGAGCGTTGTATGTTATGTTTAATTGCATGCAGTTCAGTATGTATGTATGCCTGTGTGTGTATATACATATATAAAAGAGAAAAACTTATGTGACATAGCTCAGTTGAATACCTGGGTGTTACAATATGTTGTCAGAACTAAGTTAAGTGTCTGAGTAGTGGCATTCCCCGACCTATTGGTGGTCAGGGGTATGTTGCAGTATGGTATCAGAGCGTCAGTTTTCGACACTGATCCTGAATGGGCCAAACAAGTTGAATGGAGACGATATTACAGTATGGTATACAGTATATTGCGTTTATGGAAAATTGAGCCACTATGTAGAAGAATAATATGTAGGATTGCGCGCGCTAAATTTAGAATTGCACGGAGTGTATACACATAGTAAAGGTGCACGTAGTGTGCGCAATGTTGTAAGGCATAATGAAGTTTTGTTGGTGCGCACACATTATGAGTATGAGTTGTATCGCTATAGTGCAGGCAAGGGTATGCGTAGGTAGACATGCATGGTAGCGACAAAGTATTTGATGGGGCATTCAAATTATTGTACGTGGTAAGGCATATTTAAATTTAGCATGGTGCGATGCATAGAGAGAAATGCATGTGAAATATCCAAGTGCGATATAGAAACAATGCGCAAATAGATATTGGCGCGCAACGTAGAAGTAGTGTGTGCAAGTTATTGGTGCAACAAAGAGGAAATGTATAACAGATACAGGTGCGTGGAAACATGATTTACCTTATAAATTTGCTTACACGATAAATAAAGGTGCACAGGTTGAATTGTATGCATGCAAAATTGTCTGAAAAGCTAATTAAGACGATGAGCCTGAGTTTAAATAGGAAAATTACATAGTATTGAAAGAAAGAGGAATACACAATTGCATTGAAGTAATATTTAAAATGAGTCAAGCGAGTGAGATGAATTATGGGTTTTATTCAAACAGTTGAAGGTGAAATATAAGTTACCAGAAGTCACATAATATTAAAGGAAACAAGATTCGTAACATCATTAGTGGAATCTTGTCATAAGCAATACACAATCTGCTTCTGTGCATGTATATTCATTCAAAATCCAAAATTACAAAAATGGGATGATTCAAAATAGCAGTGGTCCTATTTAAAGAGACCATTCAAGAACAGATCTATCATCTCCGAAGCTTCCTTACCTCTGCTATCACATTTCCAAAAATTGTTAAAATATACTCAATTGTATTTGAGGGCTCATTTCAGCTTAGCTTGCTCCTTCTTTAAAGAATATAACCAGACCGATTGATTCTCTCCAACACTCTCAGTCTCTTCAGCGACGGGTTCTTTCTTCTGTCACTTGCTTTGTTTCTTCTTAGCAGCTGGTCTGTTGATAACCAGGTCTCTGATGATTGGATTCAACTAGATTTCCAATCTAAAATTAGTAATAGGTACTGTGTGAAATTTAGTTGCCAATATCTGCATGACTACCTTTTCCTTCGTACTCATAGGAAAATTTAGCATGTTGCTCAAATAACCAGTCTCATTGGATTTAACTGGGTCCATATACCTCAGTTTTTTGGACACCGGAATACTTTTGTAGAGATGAGAAGTTTGAACCAGTTTGGAGACTGCTCACTGATGGATAAGATGATGCTTCCATACCCGAGAGTTGGTAATTATAGAGCCTCAATAATGAATCCCTGACAGACTTGCACACAAGTGCAATGGATTGCCATGCTCGGCTAATCCATTTCAAATGATTAAACTTTTTGAGTTCATTACATGGCGGCGTTCACCTAACTTCAAATGGCTGTGATGTACAAGAGAATGAGACATAGTGATCTGACTAACAGTCACCCATCCCACGAATGGTGAATTTGACATATTGAAGCACGTGACATCAGAACTTATGTAAAAGTGGTTCCGACAAACCTCCTTTCACCCGATGTATCTATGCGCGATGACGTAGTTCTTGCTAAGTTCTCAAAACTTGGGTCTTGTCTAAGAATTGTCATGGTGGCAACACCAAGAAATCAGAAAAGATAATTCTAATATATTTATTGAGCCGAAATAGTTCATATTTCTCGTGGATTGTTGATTTAGTTAACCTAATAAGTTTTAATGGCTGCACATTTTGCAGAATTAACAACAACTAGATTAGATTAGAACAAGTACCAAATCCATAGGAATGGAAGAGACACGTGGAAGTTATTGTCAACAAGATGAGAGCAGAGAGATGAATGTCCATTTGGACATTGAAGGAACAAACTCCAATGGACATGGAGAGGAAAGGAATGAAAACCTGAATATGGTAGAGACCATTAAAAATTTACAAAAGGATGTCCAAATCCATAAAGTCGATAATGAAAGGCTTATGAAAGCCAAAGAGCAGCGGGATGACTTCAACATGAAGTTATTTCAAAGTCTGAATAGAATAGAAAAAAAATTGGAAAAAGAAAGTGATTCAAGCAAATCTAGATGTCACAAACCTTTGGATGAGAAAAAGAAATCAGGAAATGTTAGCTGACACCACCATCACTCCCCGAAGCATTCCAATAAAAGAGCAGGTAGCAACACAAGTCCATCCCCTGGCAGACAGCATAAGAGGTCTAGGGTGGATGAACTACGAGGAGAAATGAACAAAATCAAACCTCCTACATTTGATGGTGAGCACAAGAAGGATGAAGATGCAGAAACATGGTTGCTAGGCATGAGAAAGTATTTTCAATTACACAATTATTCTTCTCATGCAGAAGGTAGAATTGCCATTTCTCAAGTCAAAGGAAAGGCATCCATGTGGTGGGATCAGCTTGTGCAGGTACAACACATTAAAGAGAAGAGTGTTACTTGGAGGGAATTTAAGAAGTATTTTGAGAAGAAATACTTAACTAAGAGATATTATGACAAGGAAATGAAGGAATTCTTTGAACTCAAACTTGGAAGCATGACCATAGATGAATATGAAAGAAGATTCATGGAACTGCTAAAGTATGTCTCCTTCATTAAGGATGAGATAGTTAAAATTCAAAGGTATTTGAGTGGATTGTCAACATTCATCAGTGACAAAATACAATATGATGATCCCAATACATTGGAAGAGACCATAAGGAGAGATAAATGTCTATATGATCAGCAGAAAACAAAGCCAACTTTCCAAAAAGATTGGGAAAATAAAAGAAGTTCAAGGTGGATCAGAGGAAGAAAGGATTTAAACCATCATTCTTCATAAATAGTCCACAGGGACCACCAAATTCTAATGAGCCCAAAATGATAGAGGCAGAAGGTGAAAGGCCAAGGCAACCACCTATTCAATGTTGGGGTTGTAAAGGAGATCATAGATTCAAAGATTGTCCTCACAGAGGTGAAAAAGGAAGGACTGTTTATAATGTACGACAAGATGAAATAGTGGAAGACATGGGTAGAAATGTGCCAAGGATCTATGCAGCCTTGGATAACAAGCAAGCAGAATATCAGTCACACATGATTGAAGTGGAAGGTATGATTAACAACTAAACCATTGCTATTTTAATTGATTCAGGAGCTAGTCATAGTTATATAGATCCTAAGATGGTAGAAAGTTTGCAATTGCCAAGAAGCAAGCATGGAAAGTCTTGGTTGGTACAGTTGTCTATAGGAGCCAAAAGAAAGGTTAATGAGATGGTTAATTCATGTCTCATGGACATGAACAGACTAAACACCAAGTCAGATTTGAATATCTTACCTTTAGGTTCCTATGACTGTTTAAGTGGGATGGATTGGTTGGACCCACATCATGCTTGATTGGACTGTCATAAAAAAGCATTCATTTGCTTGGATGAAGAAGGGAAACAAAGGAAAGTGTGGGGAATTCCCAGAGCAGTAACCGTTAGAGAAATTTCAGCATTACAGCTGAAGAAATGTTATAGAAGAGGATGTCAAATATTTGGAGCTCATATGGAGGAGACATCTGAAGACAAGGTGCCAAATTTGGAGGATTATGTAGTCTTGAAATATTTTGAAGATGTATTCAAGGAAGTACCAGGACTACCCCCAAAGAGAGACCTTGATTTTTTTATAAATCTAACACCAGGAGCAACTCCCGTGTCAAAGAGTCCTTACAGAATGAGTACACCAGAATTGAAAGAGTTGCAAATGCAGCTTGAAGAACTTATGAAGAAGGGGTATATACGCCCAAGTGTGTCACCTTGGGGTTCCCCAGTCTTGTTTGTGAAAAATAAAGATGGAACGTTAATATTGTGCATTGATTTCAAACAGTTGAATAAAGTGATTGTAAAGAACAAGTATCCTCTGCCAAGGATCGATGATCTTTTTTATAAATTGAAGGATGCAAAGATATTTTCAAATATAGATACCAGATTGGGATACCATCAGGTAAGAATTAAAGAGGAAGATATCAACAAGACCGCCTTTAGGACAAGGTATGGCCATTATGAGTTCACAGTGGTTCCATTTGGGTTGTCAAATGCACCAACTGTTTTCATGTGCTTAATGAATGGTGTTTTTAGAGAATATTTGGACACGTTTGTCATTGTCTTTTTGGATGACAATCTTATATACTCTAAGACATAGGAAGAGCATGAACATCATTTGAATATGGTGTTGCAAATATTAAGGGTGCATTAGTTGTATGCCAAATTGAGCAAGTGCTCATTTTATCAGAAAAAAATTCAATATTTGGGGCATATCATCTCAAAAGATGGGATAGAAGTGGACCCTGAGAAGATTGGAGCCATTAAAGAATGGTCAGCACCAAAGAATGTGACAGAGGTCAGATCATTCATGGGCCTTGCAGGCTAGTACAGGAGATTCATTGGAGGATTCTCAAAGATAACACACCCAATCATTTCCTTGCAAAGAAAGGGTATGAAGTTTCAGTGGATGTCAGACTGTGCAAGGAGTTTCCAACATTTGAAACAATTATTGACAAGTTCTCCAATACTAAGGATTGTAGAGCCAAATGAATATTTCATTGTGTGCACAGATGCATGTAATGAAGGACTTGGTGGAGTCCTCAGTCAAAATGGATTCGTGATATGCTATGAATCAAGGAAGTTGAAGGAGAATGAAAGAAACTATGCCACTCATGATTTGGAGTTGGCAGCCATAGTGCATGCCCGGAGGAAATGGAGACACTAGCTCATGGGGAAAAGGTTTGAGCTAAGAATAGACCACAATGGTTTGAAATGTTTATTTGATCAACCAAATCTAAATGCTAGACAAAGCAGATGGTTAGAATTTCTAAGCCAATATGACTTTGATATAAAGCATATCAAAGGGAAAGAAAATAAAGTGGTGGATGCACTCAGTAGGAGGGTGCATGAGCTTCATGCTACAACCATAAGCATGTATCAAACCGATGTTAAAAGAAAAATACTGGAGGCTACAAATACAGACTTACAATACAAAGAATTGATAGAAAAACTATAGGAAGGTAAGAAACCACAGAAGATGGACAGTTACAAGTTGGGAGTAGATGGAATATTGTTGCACAAGAACCAAATTTGTGTACCAAATGTCCAAGACTTGAAACGTATAATTTTGCATGAGATGCATAATGTTCCTTATGTAGGGCACCCTAGATATTAGAAAACCATAGAAATGGTCAAGAGCCAATACTGTTGGCCAGGTATGAAGAGAGATATTGTTGAATACATCGCTAGGTGTATGGAATGCCAGAAAGTTAAAACAAAGCATAGGCACCCAATAGGATTGCTGCAACCTTTGCCCATTCCTAAATGGAAGTGGGAAGTGGTAACAAAGGATTTTATTACGAGATTTCCCAGAACAAGCAAGCTACATGATTCGATTATGGTAGTGGTGGACAAGCTTACAAAAGCTGCTCATTTTATTCCACCAAAACCTACTCACAAGGCAACATATGTTGTTGATATTTTCATGAAGGAAGTGGCACGATTGCACGGAATTCCTAAAATGATTGTGTCTGACAGAGACTTAAAATTCACGTCAAATTTTTGGAAAGGATTGTTCAAAGGATTCGGAACGAATATGAAATTTAGTTCATCTTACCATCTCGAGACTGATGGGCAGACAGAGAGGGTGAATAGAGTGATAGAAGATATGTTGAGAATGTATGTGATGGATAAACCATCAGAGTGGGAAAACTACCTACATTTAGTAGAATTCATGTACAACAATGGGTATCAGGCATCATTGAAGATGAGCCCATTTGAAGCACTTTACACTAGAAGGTGCAATACTCCAGTAAGCTGGGATAATCCAGCTGATAGAACAGTAGTCGGGCTAGAGTTGCTCAAGGAGATGGAGGATCAAATGATAAAAAATAAGCAGAATTTGAAAGCTACCCAAGAAATACATAAAAGTTATGCTGATAAAAACAGAATCCACAGAGAATTCAAAGTGGGTGATCATGTTTTCCTGAAAGTGAAAGCTAACAGGAGTTCCCTCAAGCTAGGAAGCTGCGCCAAGTTGGCAACCAGATTTTGTGGACCATTTGAAATCATAGAGAGGATTGTTCCAATTGCTTATATGATTGCTTTACCTGCATCTATGTCTGTTCATAATGTATTCCATGTATCATTGCTAAAGAAATACATACCTGATGTTAATCATGTTAATGATTGGAATGTTATTCAGGTGGAGCAAGAAGACACTTTCCAAGTGCATCCGGTGCACATTTTGGATCGAAAAATCAAACAACACCAGAATTGAGCCATAGGATTGTAAAGGTCCAATGGACCTGGTACGGACCTGAAGACGCTACTTGAGAGCAAAAGGATGCAATGCGAGCAGAATAACCACATCGTTTTGAAAAATCTTGAAAATTTTGTTGTATATCGGTACGTGATGCACTGAAGACAGTGCATAAATAAGGGGAGGGGATTGTAATATCACTCGACCGAACCCAAATGTAAATATAATCCAAGTATATTAAGCTAGTGAGTTATTTAGACATCATTTTTGTAATACACCTTTCATGGCATTGTGCACTCATATACTGCACAGTAAAGTGATGTAATGGGCACATTTCTGGATACCGCGCAATAACTAAAGTGTGTGCAACCTTAAAGACAGAGGATACAACGCGCAGTAACTAAAGAGCACCCAACCTTGAGGTTAGAAGATACCACACGCAGTAACTAAAGTGCGCGCAATAATAAGGTCAGCGAACCTTTATGTATATGATATGCGTTATAGGCTGGTGAGCCAGTATTATAAGACAAAATGTTTATGTTTTGGAATTAGGCCAAAGTGCCTAGATGTTAAAGGCTAGTGCGCCTATTTTGTATATGTTTCATTATTAATAAAAAATACATCGTTGCACGCAGACCAACCACGATAAAAGAGAAGGGGGACTAGATTCCAACCAAATAGGGAAAGGGAGGGCCTAAAGTTAAGAACAGGGCTAAGCTAGAGAGCTTAAAGCTGAAAAGAAATATTATATTAATATTTCTTAAAAACATAAAGTATGGATAATCAATTTATCCTAAGTCCTAAAGCAGGGGACAAGTGTATCAGAGGAGCTTCCAACATGACAAGTGTCAAGTTGGAAACATGCATACTTATTGCCAAGACTTAGTTCCTTTGGGGGGATCGACCATGGTGGAGGGGAAAAAAATTACCATTTTTCCTTCGACCAAAGAACCATTATCGAGGATACATTCAGTTATTTCTTGAGCTACCTCATATCTTCATACCACCATACCCATACCAGATTGATAACCATTCCTGTTGGTGTACCTATCAGTAGGGAGTGGGATTAAAGAGGTGAGTTGTCAAGCCCGTGAGCGATTCTCTGAGTGAGAGAATTTTTGAGGATCGATTTCCTAAAGGTGCTAAACTGTGGCTACATCACTATGAGACTTCCTGTCTAGGCTATTACTGAAGCCCTGGAAGGGAAGTGGGGTAGCCGAAGGACTGTTGTGTAGAGAAGGGGCACACATCCTTGGGTGGGACAGGCATGTGCGGAAGGAGAGGTTGTAGGCTGTGGTTGAGTAAACACCTGAGAGGAGTCTTTTTGGTTGATTGTGAACCTTTAGCCTAGTTAGGAATCCGTTTCCCAGGTGGAGTCTAGTCCAATATCGGGGGTGACTCACTGTTAAGAGTGATGAACAGTGTAGTCTAAGGATGGGAGGTTCGTGGATGGTCTCCACGTAGTTGGTGACATTCCTACCAAGATAAGTATCGTTTATGTGATGAATGTATATGATGCATTATCATTTATGTGTTATTTTATGGTTTTTATTACTTATGTGAGCATAATTGTCCATATGTTTAAGGGTAGACCCTGTTGGCAGCCAATTCAATTTTTTCAATTGCCATATAAGTTGCCTGCACCTTTGTCTCTTGAACGTCAAGTCATGGTCGCATTTTGCAAGCAGACATTCCTTTTATTTCATGCAACAAGTGCAATTTGGTTTCGATTCAGTTTTCACAACTGAAAGTGTGAAAACCCCTCCATCGTTGTTTGGACTGTCGTTGTTTTTCATTAATTCTATGAAGGGCACCTTACCATTAGTTTATCATATGACTGCAAAAGGTTCTTTCAAACTCTGTCCCTTGGCCTACTCTTACTTTGATTGCGCATCTGGATTTACTTGATTAATAAGCCATTGAGCATGCTAATTTATTGGTTATATTTGATTCTATAAGGGTCATGATTGATGTTGGTTTTATGTGATATGATCCTTATTGTTTTGAGCTCTTGACTTATCGATTTTATGAAACCATTTGTCATAATGTTTTATAAAACGTTGATTATATATTATGCTATGAGCACATGATCAATATGTGAGTTTCGATTTCATGTTGAATGGAAAAGGTTTGAAGTTATGAAATCACGATTGGATAAACATTTGACTTTGGGTTTTGATTTTATGATTTAAATCCTTACTTGGCGTATGATTTTTTTAAGAGTTTGATGGAAATAGCATTGAAGTTATACAATGGTGCATTGATCAACTTTGGATTTTGGTTTAATGGTTCTAAGTTATGCAATGGCGCATTGTTATAGTATATGGTATGGCAAGTTGTTACATTGACCACCGCCCAAACTATCCGGTTGGCCGATTCATATGGTTTAAACGACATTATGTGGATGGAACAACACTGTACTGCATTAATTATTATCCTACATGGCGGTGGTAATCCCAACACCTTCGCACGCATACAATTAATCCTTTCCTCTTTGAGCTGTGCAGCTGTTAGTCGTAACCATTTTCGTCCCTGTGTATTGTTTTGTTCGATTCAAACCCTACTATGCACAGAGGCCATGGCTCCTGTCATAAGGGTCGAGCCTAACGGTTGCCAAGCACTGCTCATGTTTGATAGCGCTCATAGCGACTTAGAGGAATGTGGATGGCTCCCGTTTATAAGAAAATTCGATGGTTATAACCCTATCGTGGCTCCGCAATTTGCGTTATCATTCGATGGTTGCCGAGCCAAAGTTGGAGATGTGCAACTGGAGATTAATGAGAAATTTCTTAGCTCGGAAACCAGTCTGCCTATTACTGGACATAAGTGGTCGAAGAGTTGCAAGGTGGATGATGTCCCATGGACATTGTTATTCCAATCTCGAATGGTGAACTCCTGCGACAAAGGTTTGCCTACAAAAATGTTAAAACCACGCTGGCATGATCTCCTAATGATAATCAAACAATTCATTACTTACGAGGGTAGGTACGGGTTTGTTTTCTTGTTTCACCTTCGTCTATTGATGGTTTTTATAGGCTACGACCTCAATATGCCTCACTATCTGCATAGAAGTTTGTTTAAGATGGCTAAGAGGTATAAACACAGCCAGGCCGATACCAGTCTCTTCCATTCAGGGTTGATTAAAATGATTATAGTTTATGAGTTGGGGTTACGTCATGACTGTTGGGGTGATTTTCTCAGTCGTAATGGATTTGAAGACTCAAACCCACCACAGGTTGATAAACCTGTGGTGAGCGAAAGCAAACCTATCCCCCCTGTGCCTTACAGCGTTTTGTTACCCAAACCTCTACCCGACCCACCGATGAACTTGCCTATGGCTGTGACCAAACAGGTCGAAATTGCTAAACCCGCAACCAGAAAACCTAAAGCTAAAACTAATGCTAATTTAAAAGGAAAGAAAAATGCTCGGTTAATCTCTCGCATGGCGAGAAATAAACCTAAAACCCCTGCCAACTCTGAGCCTATCATGGTTAGCAAAGATTTCGATTCGGAGATTGAACGTTTTCTCGCAAACGAGTATCCTTACTCAGAAGGCTTGTGTGACAAACCTCCCTATGACTTTGTCAAGAATTTACCACCTTGTCTGCGGGATGATCCTAATTTTCCTGGCATTGAACTACCTCGTGGAACCCTCGGTGACTCATCGAAACCCTCTTCTGCTCAATCAGTTGTTCCATCATGCGATCAGTGTAGTTTATGGTTGGAGAGATACTACCTAGATGTGCCGATTTTGCAATCCAAAATCCATTCTTTGGAAGATCAAGTGGCAAAGCTCACTGGTTGTAATGCGAAGGTGCAACCCACTGACAAGAATCAGTGAACTACTGGTTCAATTCTGTTCAAGAATGTCGAGTCGGCTACAGCGATTGTCAATTCGAAATTGACATAGCCTCAGCAACCGCGCTGGTATAACTTTCACCCATTTATATGGCGCATTCATAAACTCTGTGTACATCATTGACTTGCTCTGTCACATAAACATGCACTGTTGTATATGATTTTTTTTGGTAAATCAAATTCTGTTATCGTTTGATTTTAGTTGGATTTGGTTTTGATTCTAGTAATCATCTTCTAGATTTGATTGAATGCTCTATTGCATCTATTATAGGCAAGTTGTTTTGCATTTCAAATTTAGAAACACTATTTGTGTTTTAATTCGAATTGGTTATGATTCACATAAACGATGGTTGTCTGTTACAAATTTGTTTACATATGACTTTGATCAACCCAGATACGATTTGGATCATGTTTAAAAAAGGGTTTTTTTTTGTCGAGAATTGATACAAATCGTAACAACCATCCAACTTCCAACCAGTCAACTCGTTGAGGCCAGTCGACCCTGTTCTTTTGTGAGTTGGAATGACAATGTATATTCGGTTATGAATGGATTTGTAAAACAAAATGATCATGCCCAGGATGATGAATTTTTCTATAATTGGCCCAGACCCGATTTTATTTGATTGTTGCCCAGGTTATGGTCATCAATGTTGTTCGATTTTGACTGTGTTACACCCAGCAATTGAAATCGATGGTGATTTTTGGTCAATATTGTTACGCATGTTTCGTTTTGAGTATATCGTAATAGCCTTCCCATATTTGGTTAAAACGGAATGAATCTTATGCATAATCTATAGCCTGCCTATCTTTACTATTGATTGAAACGATATGAGATCTATGTAATTTGTTACAGCTGTAACATATATGTTGTGTTCAATGATATCGATTACAGTTATGTTATGGCATATCGTATCTTGTATACGATTCTGTTCAATTATGGTTGTTTCGATTACGATTATATCGTATCTCATTCGATTTGATTCATTGTTTAATTTCGTTTAATTCGAAACAGGCTTGTCAAAGTTTGACCATGTTTTATGGTAACTAAAAACAAAGCATTCCTTACTCTGTTTCGATTGCATTTATTTTGATATGGTTTAATCTAAATGATAATTTCACTTGAATTATTAGTAATTCATTTTGAGGATTATTAAAAAGATGATTGGATTTGATTTTATTTGATTGCTATCTGGTCCTGTGTGCTATTTTTGACTAGCTACAAAATCAGATGATTCTGTAGCTAAGTTTGTAGGATCATTTTTTTTTGTATTTTGTTACTGAAATATCCTTCTAATTTGATATTTGTGTCCTATTGTAGGTAAATTCGAATTGAAAATGAGTTGATGAGTAGTTGGAGGATATCTCAAGGATTTCACTTGCATTTTAGATTGCTTAGTTTAGTAGATTTTGGGATTTTTTCCCAGATTATGTAAAACTGTTTGATGATTATCCACAGGGATGTTTTACCCTGTGGAGAAACTTATATAAACCTATGATTTTTGTAATAATGTTCATCCTCATTCGTGGGAGAACAAGGATATGGAACTCTAATGCAGACTAGAGCAGAATTGATGTTTTGTCACAGCTTTAGCTTTTCAATATATCAACATTTTGTTTCATGTCTTGTATATCTAATTTGTGTATGATTTATGACTACTTTAGCTATCTAGATCATGTGCAAATGATATAATTTTAATCACTGTTATCCATCTCTTGTTTCTTCCAAATAGATAAA
>ML776636.1:158006-189058 GCA_009831015.1 Picea engelmannii
AAAAAAAAAAAAAAAAAAAAAACTCTATAAAAAGTTCTTTGCTTTGATCCGAAACTTCTTGACAGGATACAGACGTCCGAGTGGGTTAAATGGAAACCCTGCCGAGGCTATGGACGTCTGCTGGCAGCAGTGGCCATGCCAATAGTATTGAAGATTTTATCATTAATATTGTGACTTGTTGATCTTGGGACTGTTATTAGTTTGCATCTTGTAAAACATCGCTGGAAAAGATAGTAAATGATGATGTTTGTACGATTTTCTGGTTGTTGTTTTTGAGTTGAATTTTTCTTTCCTGTCCTAATCTGAATTTGTTTCTTTCAACAGAGATAACTGCTTCTCCCAGTGTGTCACCATTGTTGGCAGCCAATTCAATTTTTTCAATTGCCATATAAGCTGCCTGCACCTTTGTCTCTTGAACGTCAAGTCATCATCGCATTTTGCAAGCAGACATTCCTTTTATTTCATGCGAAAATTGCAATTTGGTTTCGATTCAGTTTTCACAACTGAAAGTGTGAAAACCCCTCCATCGTTGTTTGGACTATCGTTGTTTTTCATTAATTCTCTTAAGGGCACCTTACAATTAGTTTATCATATGACTGCAAAAGGTTCTTTCAAACTCTGTCCCTTGGCCTACTCTTACTTTGATTGCGCATCTGGATTTACTTGATTAATAAGCCATTGAGCATGTTAATTTATTGGTTATATTTGATTCTATAAGGGTCATGATTGATGTTAGTTTTATGTGATATGATCCTTATTGTTTTGAGCTCTTGACTTATCGATTTTATGAAACGATTTGTCATAATGTTTTATAAAACGTTGATTATATATTATGCTATGAGCACATGATCAATATGTGAGTTTCGATTTCATGATGAATGGAAAAGGTTTGAAGTTATGAAATCACGATTGGATAAACATTTGACTTTGGGTTTTGATTTTATGATTTAAATCCTTACTTGGCGTATGATTGTTTTAAGAGTTTGATGGAAATAGCATTGAAGTTATACAATGATGCATTGATCAACTTTGGATTTTGGTTTAATGGTTCTAAGTTATGCAATGGCGCATTGTTATAGTATATGGTATGGCAAGTTGTTACATTGACCACCGCCCAAACTATCCGGTTGGCCGATTCATATGGTTTAAACGACATTATGTGGATGGAACATCACTGTACTGCATTAATTATTATCCTGCATGGCGGTGGTAATCCCACCACCTTCGCACGCATACAATTAATCCTTTCCTCCTTGAGCTGTGCAGCTGTTAGCCGTAACCATTTTCGTCCCTGTGTATTGTTTTGTTCGATTCAAACCCTACTATGCACAGAGGCCATGGCTCCTGTCATAAGGGCCGAGCCTAACGGTTTCCAAGCACTGCTCATGTTTGATAGCGCTCATAGTGACTTGGAGGAATGTGGATGGCTCCCATTTATAAGAAAATTCGATGGTTATAACCCTATCGTGGCTCGGCAATTTGTGTTATCATTCGATGGCTACCGAGCCAAAGTTGGAGATGTGCAACTGGAGATTAATGAGCAATTTCTTAGCTCGGAAACCAGTCTTCCTGTTACTGGACATAAGTGGTCGAAGAGTTGCAAGGTGGATGATGTCCAGTGGACATTGTTATTCCAATCTCGAATGGCGAACTCCTGCGACAAAGGTTTGCCTGCAAAAATGTTAAAACCACGCTGGCATGATCTCCTAATGATAATCAAACAATTCATTACTTGCGAGGGAAGGTACGGGTTTGTTTTCTTGTTTCACCTTCGTCTATTGATGGTTTTTATAGGCTATGACCTCAATATGCCTCACTATCTGCATAGAAGTTTGTTTAAGATGGCTAAGAGGTATAAACACAGCCAGGATGATACCAATCTCTTCCATTCAGGGTTGATTAAAATGATTATAGTTTATGAGTTGGGGTTACGTCATGACTGTTGGGGTGATTTTCTCAGTCGTAATGGCTTTGAAGACTCAAAACCACCACAGGTTGATAAACCTGTGGTGAGCGAAAGCAAACCTATCTCCCCTATGCCTTACAACGTTTTGTTACCCAAACCTCTACCCGACCCACCGACGAACTTGCCTATGGCTGTGACCAAACAGGTCGAAATTGCTAAACCCGCAACCAGAAAACCTAAAGCTAAAACTAATGCTAATTTAAAAGGCAAGAAAAACGCTCGGTTAATCTCTCGCATGGCGAGAAATAAACCTAAAACCCCTACCAACTCTAAGCCTATCATGGTTAGCGAAGATTCCGATTCGGAGATTGAACGTTTTCTCGCAAACGAGTATCCTTACTCAGAAGGCTTGTGTGACAAACCTCCCTATGACTTTGTCAAGAATTTACCACCTTGTCTGCAGGATGATCCTAATTTTCCTGGCATTGAACTACCTCGTGGAACCCTCGGTGACTCATTGAAACCCTCTTCTTCTCAATCAGTTGTTCCATCATGCGATCAATGTAGTTTATGGTTGGAGAGATACTACCTAGATGTGTCGATTTTGCAATCCAGAATCCATGCTTTGGAAGATCAAGTGGCAAAGCTCACTGGTCTTAATGCGAAGGTGCAACCCACTGACAAGAAGCAATGAACTACTGGTTCAATTCTGTTCAAGAATGTCGAGTCGGCTACAACGATTGTCAATTCGAAATTGACATAGCCTCAGCAACCGCGCTGGTATAACTTTCACCCATTTATATGGCGCATTCATAAACTCTGTGTACATCATTGACTTGCTCTGTCACATAAACATGCACTGCTATATATGATTTTTTTTGGTAAATCGAATTCTGTTATCGTTTGAGTTTAGTTGGATTTGGTTTTGATTCTAGTAATCATATTCTAGATTTGATTGAATGCTCTGTTGCATCTATTATAGGCAAGTTGTTTTGCATTTCAAATTTAGAAACACGATCTGTGTTTTAATTCGAATTGGTTATGATGCACATAAATGATGGTTGTCTGTTACAAATTTGTTTACATATGACTTTGATCAACCCAGATACGATTTCGATCATGTTTAAAAAAGGGTTTTGTTTTTGTCGAGAATTGATACAAATCGTAACAACCATCCAACTTCCAACGAGTCAACTCGTTGAGGCCAGTCGACCTTGTTCTTTTGTGAGTTGGAATGACAATGTATATTCGGTTATGAATGGATTTGTAAAACAAAACGATCATGCCTAGGATGATGAATATTTCTATAATTGGCCCAGACCTGATTTTATTTGATTGTTGCCCAGGTTATGGTCATCAATGCTGTTCGATTTTGACTGTGTTACACCCAGCAATTGAAATCGATGGTGATTTTTGGTCAATATTGTTACGCATGTTTCGTTTTGAGTATACCGTAACAGCCTTCCCATATTTGGTTACAACGGAATGAATCTTATGCATAATCTACAGCCTGCCTATCTTTACTATTGATTGAAACGATATGAGATCTATGTAATTTGTTACAGCTATAACATATATGTTGTGTTCAATGATATCGATTACAGTTATGTTATGGAATATCGTATCTTGTATACGATTCTGTTCAATTATGGTTGTTTCGATTACGATTATATCGTATCTCATTCGATTTGATTCATTGTTTAATTTCGTTTAATTCGAAACATGCTTGTCAAAGTTTGACCATGTTTTATGGTAACTAAAAACAGAGCATTCCTTACTCTGTTTCGATTGCATTTATTTTGATATGGTTTAATCTAAATGATAATTTCACTTGGATTATGAGTAATTCGTTTTGAGGATTATTAAAAAGATGATTGGATTTGATTTTATTTGATTTCTATCTGGTCCTGTGTGCTATTTTTGACTAGCTACAGAATCAGATGATTCTGTAGCTAAGTCTATAGGATCATTTTTTTTTGTATTTTGTTACTGAAATATCCTTCTAATTTGATATTTGTGTCCTATTGTAGGTAAATTCAAATTGCAGATGAGTTGATGAGTAGTTGGAGGATATCTCAAGGATTTCAATTGCATTTTAGATTGCTTAGTTTAGTAGATTTTGGGATTTTTTCCCAGATTATGTAAAACTGTTTGATGATTATCCACAGGGATGTTTTACCATGTGGATAAACTTATATAAACCTATGATTTTTGTAATAATGTTCATCCTCATTCATGGGAGAACAAGGATATGGAACTCTAATGCAGACTGGAGCAAAATTGATGTTTTGTCACAGCTTTAGATTTTCAATATATCAACATTTTGTTTCATGTCTTGTATATCTAATTTGTGTATGATTTATGACTACTTTAGCTATCTAGATCATGTGCAAATGATATAATTTTAATCACTGTTATCCATCTCTTGTTTCTTCCAAATAGATAAAAGACATAACAATTGTTAATTCAGTTTGTGAATGACAGGTTTATCTTCTTCATAGATTGAATTGTTATATATAAGTTTCTTGCATAACAGGTTTCTCTTATTGCATGAATTTATAATCATAAGATTGTTATGATTTTCTTTTATGTCTTGTTTGTCCTGTAAAACACTTCAAGAAGCAGCACAGCTGATCGTTTATGAGAAGCGTTGGGATTAACCAGTGTGAATTTCTTCCTCCGACCAGCTTAGAAGTCATCACACACAGGGAAGACTTGGAGCATTTCCTGGTCAATTAGTTTGTGTTTAATGTTTTCATTAAGTAGTTTAATTTAGAAATAATTTTAATTAGATTTATATTAGATTGTTTAATTTCAGTAAAATATATTAGATTGTTTAATTTCAGTAATGTCTATTTCTTTTTCATAAAATATAAAAAAATCAAAAAGATTCTTGGCTGTCTTAGGGCAGAAAACATATCAGTTTTGCAGGTTTTAAATAAATCTGTAGGTTGTTCATAGTGTACATTTGTGAATAAGTAATATTACATCTGATAATTAGATAGTTGATTTGAGTTATTATAGAAATACGTAGATTGCATTTAATAGTTAGAATAGTTGTATTTAGTTCTAGTTTGTTTAGTAGTTTGTTTTAATTAGATTAGTGTAATATTAGTTTGTTTGTTTTAGTTAATTAATTTAATTTCTTTTATTTAGTTAGTTAGTTAGTTTTAGTTGATTTTAGTTTGTTTTATTAGTTTCTAGTTTCCTTAGTTTAGATTACTTAGCTCAGATCAATTCTCTCTTTGGTTTTCTTAGGAGACCTTAGAGCGGCCAACGGAGCCGTTAAACTCGTCAGGGTGGTCCATTCCAAACGACTTGGGTTATTTAGACAACCCCGGACCGGTTCCACTCTCCCAGTTGACGGACAGACTATTTCGCCCGTCAACAGACCCCTGTATACGCTGCATGTTTGTGCTTACTGTTAACTCAGTCTAAAATCATATATGTACAGAATGCAACTGTTTGTTTATGATTTATATGAGAAGCTTTCGCTAGAGCCGTGTATGTTATGTTTAATTTCATGCAGTTCAGTATGTATGTATGCTTGTGTGTGTATATACGTATATAAAAGAGAAAAACTTATGTGAAATAGATCTATTGAATACTGGGGTGTTACAATATGTTTTCAGAACTAAGTTAAGTGTCTGAGTAGTGGCATTCCCCTGCCTGTTGGTGGTCGGGGGTATGTTAGAGGAACTATGCCTATTTTCTCTTTCTCCAAGTATAGAGCTCTTTTTCATGTATTTATCTTTTCATCTGATAAATATGTCCTCCCGGATTAATGGGAAGAAGAATAACTCCCCCTATGGGTATGTTTCCTCCTATCTTCTCTGAAATATGAAAAACATGCTACCACTGCAAAATGCATATGTTGCAAACTTTGATGCTCAACCGGAACATAGATCAACCACTCTTTTTATGACAATCCTTGGACTTTTCCATGCATCAAACTCGTGCCATACCATACACCATGAAGAAAAAGATATGTCAACAAAGAAATAGAGAATCATGAACAAAACATCAACCAAGTACATCATGTGCCATATTGTGTTGCAACCATGCACAACCCCCATGTACATCAACCATGCACATTAATATAATAGAATATGCCATAATATATCATCAATGGAGTGTATCAACCATATGATTCTATAAACATGGCAAGAATGTGCCACAAACAAGTGTCATATCACTCATGATATGCCTCCAACATGAATCAAGTGCCACAACCATGTATCTCAATCAATCAAGTGTCTCAACTATATCATCCCATATATCATGTACCAAAGTGTATGCTAATCAAGTAATACCAATGGTGTACTTTAGCCAAATACTATCATCCAAAAACATATACCCTCTATGAGTGTATAAACATGCACTAAACATGTATCCCACCAAGAAAGTGCATCAACCATGCAGCAGACCTCAACAAGATGATCCCATATATGTATGCAATATCAATCATAAACCATGTGTTAATCATACTGATAGTAGGTGCTTCTAACAATGTACCAAGACTGTACCAATCATGCATCAACTAGAGATCAAGCTATGACTCATCAATGATGTACAACATGACCACCTCATCTACTCACCAACTACATGTCCCAATATGTAGCCCATCCATATGCCAAATGCATGCACCAATATATCCAACAAATATGCTTCCAATAATACATCATAAGATATATCAATGAAACTCAAATATGTACTAGCCATGTACCCCAACAGATCAATGTCAATCTCCATTCACTACAACAAATAGTAAGCATCTAATATGTACTAGAAATGTGCCTCAATAGATCAATGACATCTCTAGCTAGCATCATCATGATATATCTCATAACCAAAATGCCATAACTTCACTGTAGCAACCACCATTGTTCTTCAACAGAAAAATGTCTCAATCAACACTCTAGGGTTAGTACCATGCATCCAAGATAGTCTTTCAACACTCAACCATATGTCACCACCATACATACATAAATTATGTATGCCAACATGTAATCATGAAAACCTATAGCAAACAATGTCAGACCCTGCAACACAGAGTTATACCATTATACCATGTTGCAACTCATGTGCATAGCCTTTTTGCCAAGGCTCTTTTACCATAGATACATGGCCTGCTGCATAGACAACTTGCGTATGTACGTGACCTATTCATAGGTCAGCTTTCATATGTACGTGACTGTTACCATTGTAAGTTGTGTATGATTCTAAATATGACAAACTTGAGCTTCCTTAAGGCTACCATTCTGTTGTGGTTGTTCAGTCTTCTTTACCCACTTCTGAAGGTGTCCTTGCTTCTCATAACTTGAGCTTTGAGCTTCCATCTTTTCAAAAATGTCTTCCTTTCTAACTTTATGCCTTCTTCTAGTCATGCTATATGAAGTCTTCATCATGGACTTTCTTCTTGTGTTCCAACAATCTTGGGATTTGTGGCCAAATCCACTACAACTGTAGCATCTCATGATGTGACAATGAACAACAATGTGTCCTACTTGATTATATCTCCAACACCTTAGGGTGATATGAAATCTTTCATTATTTCTCCTTGCATAAAGTCTGCATTCCAAAGCTTTGTGACCATATACACTACATGAGTAACATTGACCATGAAAAACATTTTCATACCTTTTCTTTGGTGTCCATCTTGAAGGTGTCTCTCTTCTTTGAGGTGTAAAGATGGCTTCTTGATGTCTTCATTGCTTTGTTCTTTTGAAACTTTCCTTTCCTTGTGTAGATGATTGACTTGAAATATTATTTCCATCCTTTGAGAGTGAGGGACTTACCTCATGCTTCTTTGAAGTGTTTGCTTCAACATGTGTAGCTTATTTCTTGTATCCAAGACCTGATTTATCATTTGGTGATCTTTGACTATCCAAGATCTCATTCAATATTGTTGAGCTATTCAAGAATTTGTTTGACTTCTCTACTTTCTTTCTAAGATCAACAACTTCAACTTCCAACTTATGACATGAATCCTCCTTTTCATTTACTTGATTCTTTAGTAAGTCCTCTATCCTTTTGGCTTCAATTTGGGTCTTGAAATGGACATTAATTTCAAGACTTTTGCTAGTATCATTATCTACATTCTTATTCTCTTATATTTCATTCTTTAGTCTTTTGATCTCTTCTTCTTTTTCTTATAATTGAGTATTTTTACTTTCTTCTTGTTCCTTAAGAATTTCCTTTAACTTCAAGATATGCCTTCGATTCTTTTTAAGAAACTTTTTAGTGTTATCATAAATATAACTATATTCTATGTAACAATGTTCATAGTTGTATTCAAATAGACCCCATTCAACTTTCCTTTTAAGCTATGATAGTTTTTCTTCTACTTCTTCCATCGGATAACTATCATCTAACTCTACACAAACTATTTCTAGCTTTTCTTCTTCACTTGTAGAGAAATATTCAACGTCATCACATTTTGAAATATTGCAATCAAGGGATTTTGGAGATTCTTTACCTTCATTGATCTTGATGGAATTGCCTTCAAGGTCTTTGTTTTTGCCAACATCATCAAATTTAAAATCATTGCAAATAAAGGATTTTGGAGATTATTTATCTTCATTGTTATTGATGGATTTGTATTTAGTGTCTTCCTTCTTGCTTTGGTATGTCTCCTCTAGCTTTAGCCATATATCCTTAGAGAAAGAACATTTTCCCATGCTCTCTTTGATAGAACTTGAGATTCCACTAAGAATAGTCTTGAGAGCCAATGCATCATTCTTCTTTTATTCCCTTTAAGCTGCAAACTTTGACTTGTTCTTCAAAGGAACTGATCCACCAATAGTTGATTTCCAGACACCTACTCCTATTTCCTTCAAATGCATCTTCGTTTATATTATCCATGTAGAATAGTTTTCCTCATCAAGGATTGGAACTTCATCATCCATTTGTGTTTGCATGGATCTCCTCCAATATTTTTAAGGATTATAGTGAAGGCATGCTATGATACCAATTGTTGGACACACTGACCACACTGAGACGGGGGGTGAATCAGTGTAGGGATCTTTTTCAAACTTCCCTTCACAAAAATCCTTAGTTAGAAATCACCATTTACTCATTACTTATTGTTTTCTTTTATAACCAGTTCAATGTGAACATACATCAACAACATATATCATCAATAATTCATCACCAAAAATAACACAAAGAACACAAGATGTATGTACAATTTTCTTTTTATTACAAACTACAATCCTGGGGTTATCATCAACAACTGAATAGAGTTACAACTCCACAAGAGCACCAACTCTACAATGCAAGAATCAACTTACACAACTCAACACCAACTAAGAAGAGGAATCAATCCTCAACATATACCAATATATCAACAGTTACGTGACCTGTCAATAGTGTAGCACGCATATGTACGTGCCCTACCAGTAGTACATATCGCGTATGTACGCAACCTTTCTGTACTACAACCTACGTGTTCCTTCTGAAAAATTAGGGTTTTCTCTCCATGAAAAACTCACATCCTCTACATCCCTCAATCACATTCATTTATGTCTTTCACTGTCCAATATGTACCATAACCAATCTCAACACATCAATACTCTCCAACAACTTACTCATGCTCCTCAACCATACAATATGAATGCTACTCAAAAATAAGTAACGAATGTACTATGGCAACCATATCAGTACTGAAACATAAGAGTGTTGCTCACTCCATCAATCAATCAAAATAACCATATCACCACAATCATACCAAGAATGCCTTAATAATTCACCATACAATAAGCAAGAGTATCCATCAAGACAACTATGTGACCATACCAGAGTTTCTATGGAAAATATGAACCCATAGAATGCATATCTGGAATGTGCTTCAGACTTCAAGAACCTGGCATCATCTCACACTCAAGTCTTCATGAATTTATCCAAATGTAGGATCTCTGACTTCCTTCAGCCCGTGTGTGTACGCGTCCTGCCTCATTGTAGCTCACATATGTATGCGCTCTAGCCCATTGCTGCTCGCATACTCCTTCAAAAACTAGGGTTTCTGAACTTCCGAAACCTTCGCTATCATGATCTCAGACTTACGGAAACTTTGATGAGTCCATGAGATCCTCCAGTAAATATCTCTCTTGGAACAGATATTCAAGATATGCTCAAGAAATATTTCACAAGAGATCCTTGCCTCTTATTTATACTCTCCAAGTAGCCTCCTTAGAAGCATCTTCTAGGCCACTTTGTCCACATAGTCACCTATGTCCAACTTTTCCCATTTTTCCACTTGTCCATGTATCCAATAGCCACTTGACCACTTAAAATTCTTTCCTTATTTTAGGGTTAATATTCTTATAACCACTTTCCATAATTAGAAAGTTCTCCATTTACTTTATTATTTAAATAATCCTCCTTGACTTTGTCACTTCACTTTATTATTTAAATAATCCTCTTTGATTTTGTCACCTCACTTTATTATTTAAATAATCCTTTTTTACTTTGTCACTTCAATTTATTATTTAAATAATCCTCCTTCTTTGCAAGCACTTTGACTTCTTTGACCTTTTGGGGCTTCAAGCCAACATATGAGGGTCCTTCAACTTTGTAAGGCCATATCTATCGAACCGTGAGGAGTTATACGACATTCGACATACCAACAGAAATGATATGACAAGCACTATCCATCTAGGATAGTTTCAATAGAAAATCCACTGATCTTCATCTCATTATTCCACAATTAAGCATGTGTTCTCTAACCATACTTCTAGGATAACTCAACCGCAAAGTGTCTTCCCGTGAAGGATTTCACCATAAGGGGACCAATTTGGAGTTCATCCATTTGTACTCCTTATCAACCATGATAAGACACTTAACTGCAAAGTGTCTTCCTATGAGGGCTTTCACCATAAGGGGACCACTTTGGAGTTCATCCATTTGTACTCCTTATCAAGACAATAATGAGTCATCTTTACATCAATCCAACTATGTATCATATACCAATGAAACCACATCGATCCATATTCATCTATGCATCATATATCAATGATAACTCATTGATCCATATTCATCTATGCATGACATCATATAACTATGACTCCACTTGACATCAATCCTTTGACATCAATCAATCAATCCTTTGGCATAAATGACAACATGATCCAACAAATAATCCATAAGTGAAACAAATAGCCATATATCAAATAAAATTTATTCATAATCTATCAACATCATCATAATAATCGATAAGTGAAACAATAACCATGTACTATAACTGGATCACTTGCACTCAAGTGTCCTCATAGAATACGTCAATAACATGTGCTCACAAGAGAGGGATGTTACATACACCCCTTCTTATTTTAAAATTCATCCCGAAGTTGTAATATATATAAAATGTAGAAATAAAAGTATCTGATAAGATCTATATGTCTAATCTATCAAATAAGTAAGGAAATTGTTGGCGCATATCATATGCATCCTCCCAAGTAGTCGGGTTTGTACTATAATTGTCCCACTAGATGTTGACCTGATCGAATTTTCGATGTCATATCTATCAAATGTGATGATCTAGAATTCAGATTGGTTCTGCCATGAGTGTACCCTTTTCTGACACCTACAAATAACTCATGTCAATCATATGCGTAGGATCACCAATATAATGTCTCAAAACAGATACATGAAAACAGATAATGTGTAGGCAAGGCTAGTCGATAGGCCACAGGTACTTTCCTTTCCAAAACTTCGAAAGGTCCCACAAACCTAGGAGAGAGTTTAGCACCCTTTCCAAACTTGATTGAACTCTTGCGCGGTTTCACTCGTAGGAAAATTCGGTCGCCAACTTCATAATTTCGGTCAATGTGATGCGCATCAACATAACTATTCTACCAATATTACACTTCTTTAATCCTTTTTATTATCGATTTCATTTTTTCTTCCATTTCTTGGATCGCTTCTAGTCCTACCAGGATCCTATCCTCAATTTGATCCCATATTAATGGCATCCGACAAATTCTATCGTAAAGAAACTCAAATGGTGTCATGTTAATTGTACTTTGATAGCTATTGTTGTAAGAAAACTCTAACAGTGTCAAGAACTCTTCCCAATGCTTATGTTGGTCCATCACGTACATACACAACGTATCTTCCAAAATTTGGGTCGTTCTTTCTGACTTCCCATCTGTCTCAGGGTGATATGTTGCACTAAAGTTCAGGTGCATTCCCAAGCCTCTTGGAAACTTGTCCAAAATCGTCCTGTAAACACTGATCCTCGATCGAATATGATCCTTCTTGGAATGCCATGTAATCTCATGATATCACTGATAAAACCTCTAGCCATGTCTGGCACCTGATACTTTGTATGTACTGGAATAAAATGTGCACTCTTCATCAGAATGTCAACCACCATGAAAATTGAGTCGTGTATCCTTGCCGTCAGCATAAATCCAATGATAAAGTCCGTCGAATGACCTCCCATTTTGATTCTAGAATAGCATGTGGTTGTAGTAACCTTTTTGGAAGTCTATGTTCATATTTCACCTGCTAACATTCTAGACATCTCGCCCGTAACTAACTATGTCAGCCTTCATTCTATTCCTTAAGAGTAAAGGCTTAAGGTCTTCCTTCATCTTCGTGACTCTCAGATGAGCCATGTACACTGCACAATGCACTTCACTTAAGATCAAATTTATTAATTCGTCATTATGTGGTACGTGAATTCTATCTTCATACCTCAGAAGCCCATCATTGTCCAATGTACAACCCTTAAACTTTGGTACCATCATGGTGTCTTGTTTGATATTTTCCTCAACCTATTTATACCAGTCATCGTTGATTTGTATAATTAGAATCCTTTCTCGAAGATTCATCTGAAGAGGTTTCACTGAGAATATGCATGGTCTCTGACTCAACGCATCAGTTACTTTGTTTACCGTACCTTTTATGTAAGGAATATCGAAGTCGTATTTGCTAAGTAGTTCTCACCAATGCCTATGTCACGCGTTCAGGTCACTCTGTGTAAATATGTGTTGCAATCCATAGTGATCTATTTTTAGTCCGAATTTTTGTCCAATCAGATAGTCTCTCCCACTCTCAATGCATACACAATGGCCAATAACTCCAAATCATGTGTGGCATAGTTTTCCTCCTTCTTTCTCAATTTCCTTGAAATGTAACCGATCACTCGATTGTCTTGCATCAAGACTACACCTAAACCTCTCTTGGATGCATCCGTGATTACCAAGAATTCCCTGTCCATGTCGATAACTTTTAGTATCGACACGGTCATCAAGAATTCCTTGAGCCTTCAAAATGCTTCCGTGCATTTCTAGGTCCATAAAAACTTCTTGTTTTCTTCTGCAATCCCGTGATCGGATTTTCTATCTTTGAAAAACCTTCTATGAACTGTCGGTAATATCCAGCTAAACCCATAAGCTATGCACTTACTATACATATGTTGACACAGGCCATTCCATAATAGCCTCTACCTTTGCTTGATCCACAACGATGCCTTCGTCGGATATAATATGCCCTAAGTAATGAATCTTTGATTGGTAAAAAGGAACATTTAGACAGTTTCCTGATAATTTGTTTCCCGTAAACACTATAGTACCAAGCATAAATGTTCATCATGTTCTTCTGTCATATGGGGATATATGAGTACGTCATCCATGAATAGTTGAACAAACATTTCCAAGTATTCACGGAACACCCCATTCATCAAACTCATGAATACCTCGGGGTGTTTGTTAGTCCAAACGATAAAACCGTAAACTCATAGTGTTCGATCTTCATCTTGAATGCGGTATTAAGAATATATTCCTCTTTAATTCATAACTAGCGATATCCTTATCTCAAGTCAATCCTTTAAAACATCATCACTCCTTTCATTTGATCAACCAAATCGTCTATTATAGGCAACAGATAGTGGTTCTAGATCGTCGCCTTGTTCAAATGATGGTAGTCAATACAAAGTTTCCACAACCCATCCTTCTTTCTTATGAAATAATAGGTGCACCCCAAGGTGACACACTTGGACATATAAGTCCCAAGTCCAACAACTCCTTTGATTGCATTTTCAACTTTTGTAACTCAGGCAATGACATCCGATAAGGTGTTCTTGCTATGGGTTTGGTTCCAGGTTTCAAGTTGATTGTAACTCTAATTCTCCTTTGGAGACAAACCTAGTAACTCTTCTAGACACACAGCAACAAACTATCATACTACCGAAAGGTTTTCTAATCCTTTTGCCTTGCCCCTTTTGTTTAGCGCTAATATTGCATATAAATTACATATTTTTCGCATGCTCTTCTGCTGCTGTAGGGAAGAAATGAACCTCAAGGACACTCTCTGGTTTTCTTCCTATGATCACTCTTCTCTGGCCCTCATCATTAGTCAACTCAACCATTTCATCTTACAGTTGAGTATTGCATCATGTGATTCCAACCAGTCCATACCGATCACAAGGTCATACGATCCTAAGATCATGACATATAGGTCAAAATTTGTTACAAAATCTACCAAGTTAATGCGACTGTCTGTAACCCTTCCTCCAAACCTCAGTTTGGCACCCGAAGCAATTTCTACGTATCTAAACTCATCCTGTCGACTACCTTTACCTTAATTCTTTTCAGCATTATACTAGAAATAAAGCTCTTTGTAGCACCGGGATCTCTCAAAATACTAAAAGTTTGGTCGGTGATGGTACCCGATGTCTTGAGTACAAGTGACTGGTGCTCAGCCTGGAGGTTATTCACCATGGCATGAAACCTATGGGCCTTGCCCAAATCTCCAACTGTAGTGTGTCCTGTTGACCCAACCTCTCTGGCCTTCTCAACTAGACAATCTCACTGGTAATGTGGCTCTCCACATGTCCAACACCCGGTCTTCGGTCCAGTACTCCTGGCCCCCAAATAGAAGTTATTGGCCTACCATCTTGAGAGCTTGTTATGTTATGATGATAGGCATAAACGATTGATGTTTCGCTTTGGATGTCGTCTGTCCAATCGGTATTGCAGGAGTCCTACCCTGACCCCTATTGGTCAGCTCTTCCTCAGTTATGAGGGCCTTCTTGACTACATCATGCAATGTCTCAGGAATTAAGATCCTCAATTTCACACGAATGTTGAAGTTAAGGCCGAACAAAAACTTGTTGACCTTTATCTTCTTTATGTTCATATGTGGAGCATTCCTAAGTAGCTCCATGATTTGGGCCTCATACTTCGACACCGTACAAACACCCTGTTGCAAGGCGTTGAACTCATTGAGATGGCACTCAATGAATTCCTCTGAAAGATACCTCTCCCAGAACCGTTCCTCGAATAGTTCCCATGACACTTCTTTGAATGCCATGTTTAGTTGAGGTAGGAGCGTCTTCCACCATAGACGAGCACTCCCTTTCAGCTGAAATACTTCCATGCAGACCTTCATTTTGTAGGTGTATTCATGAAGTGAAATGCCAATCGCCATGTTTTTCTATCATGCCTTGACGACGGAGCTGTCTATGGAACCCATGAACTTGGGAAAAATCACCTTCTCAAGTTCTCTATGAATGCTACCACTGCCAGTTGGAGTGCATTGTGAAACCTCATTGGGTGTAGGAACCCTGGTCTCATCTCTATCTAGTCGGTTAATCAAGGCCTCTGACATCCTTTGAAAAGACCTCATCCAACCAACCACATCTCCCACAACAGTCTTCTCCTATCCAATGAATTTTTCTTCTCCTTGGGGGTTATACCCCTCTGGCATGAAAGTTGTTGGAGGCATCACACCTCCTCTCCTATCACCACGTCGTCTACCTCCACGATGTCCTATAACCATGATTACCGCATGGACAAGTCAAATTTTTATTAGCGATAATTCATTAATCAAGGGTTTAATATAGTGGAGGACATGATGATCCACATTCGCATGGTTGAACCCACTCTGATACCATATGTAACAACCCTCTCATTACGACAATGAAGAGCGATGTACAAGGAAAATTAACATCAACACATAATTCATAGCAACACATAATCACATCACATCATAATTAAAACAAACACATCATCGCAATCAATAATGACACAAGCCAATGCATAATAGCGACACATTATCAACACATAAACATAAGTAGCGACGCATTTCAACAATCATCATCAACTAAAGAAAAATACTAAGTAATGATCAACCATGTCACTAAATATTAAAATACTACCTGCCCAAACTACACTGCAAGGTTAGGACCTCTAGGACACATAAGCAACATTCAAGCCCAAGATTCATTCGATTGATTTTGACCACTCAAGTGTTGATTAATTGGGTTAGTTTTCATTGATGTCAAACCTTGAAGAATTCTTGGTAGCAAATTCTGGTAGCACAATGGTTTGGGTAATGGACCCAAGTTTGTTTGATGGATAATGATATGAGTTTTGATATATTTGCAGGTAAGACTATTCCATATGGATAGTACATGTCATGCCATTTCCGGTGGTATGTGGAACATTACATAACTCCTCACAGTTAGAGATTTATGGCCACGTGAAGTTGGAGAATCCTCATAAGTCATATAGAATTCCTAAAAGGTCAAATAGGTCAACGAGGATGCAAAAGAAATTATTTAAATAATAAAGTTAATGGAGAACTCCCTAAAATAAGGAAAGTTGTTTAAGAGATTATAGAACGTAAATAATAAAGTGAAGTGACAAAGACAAGGAGGATTATTTAAATAATAAAGTAAATGGAGAACTTTCTAATTATGGAAAGTGGTTATAAGAAGGTTAACCCTAAAATGAGGAAAATGGGTTAAGTGGTCAAGTGGCTATTTGTTAGGTTCCTAACCCGCACATAGGTAGAACAATATATTCAGATGTAACAAAGGTCAATATTAATAAGGCCTTGCAATAAAATAGAATAAGTTAAATGTAAGAAGACCTAATAGAAGCTTCCACTTCTAGAAGGATCTTCCTCTAGATGCTTCTTTTGATAGACATATTTAGTATAAATAGCTGTCAAGGGTATGAGAACCCTAGCTTGGATATTATTGTAATAGATCTCTTCTTGACTGGAGGTTTCCCCCTCGAAGAGGCTCGTGAACATTGCTCTCAGAATCAAAGTGTTATTTCTATTGTTATTATTATATCATTTCAGTGTTATTGTGGTGATTGTTCTGGTTATATTGTTGTTATTCTGCCATTTCTAGCATTTTATTTATGTTTTGCATACTTTTTATATATGGTATATTACAAGTGGTATCAGAGCACTTTCCTTGGCATAAATTGTGGGTTAATTTTATTTTTTTCAGGGTAGAGATGTATTCTAGCATCTTTAAGCCACAACGATCTATCGTTACATGCATAAACCGACATTTGAGGGATTCATACACGTAGGAAGTACAAGTGTTGCTTAAGCGCACATCTATTGGCCACCCTTGTAACCCCTATTTGTACCCCTTTGAGTGGTAGTGCATCAGACAACACCTGTGTACGGATCAACCTAGATTACCTGAAGCCCTCTTTAGATAAACCGATCGGCCGCCTAGCTGCTATAGTGCCACCAAGAACAACACTCGGGAAGATACTCTCTAGTACCTGGGTAGTTGGGTAGTACGGCTAAGGGCACAGTCTAGCCTCCTTAGTTAGTTCCCTGAGATATTGGTCCGAGTACTACTGTTGGACCCTGCACGTATATCAGAGAGCTATAGCATAGGGAAAACCCTTGTTTGTAGAACCCTTGAATACCTAACCCTTGGGGACAGAAACATAAACAAATTAAAACAGACAAGATCTATTGTCGTGTAACTGTGTTCGTGTTTCCAAATCACTACACATTTCTTCGTGGTTAATAATTTGGGCATTTCATCACTATAGTATTCTTCAGACTGGAGTATAACTCCGCAGGTGTAAAAAAAATTTAAAAAAAGGAAGAAATAGTCTAGAAATTTTTGCATCATTATTTGAGACCTATTCCATTGGATTCATCTATTCGCCCTTATCACATTCATACATATCATTTTTCAGAAAAAACAAATTTGACCCCACCTGCCCCATTTAGGTTCCCTCGTCATCATGGCCCATACCCGTAGCCAAGACTTGGAAGCTCGCTTCAATACCTTGCAATCTAATTTCACCGAGACCCAAAAACAAGTGAAACAACTCAGTGCCAATGTTGTCGCCATCAATACAACCATGCAGTCCTCAATGGAGGAAATCAAACAAGACCTGACTACCTAGCTTGAATCTGTCATTTTGATGATATGCACCAAGATGCATATCCCTACAGATAACCCTTTATCTGACCCACCTCCACATATTGAAGCTGAAAATTTCTCTCATTCCCATAACTTTCATAACCATCACTTTCAACGTGACCTATGCCTTACGCAGGTGGATGTGACCAAATTTGATGGCTCGGATCCCACTGGTTGGGTAACCCAAATGGAACATTATTTCTCTTTATACGGCATTACAGATGACTTGGCCAAACTCCGGTATGGTGTTCTCCATCTAGATCAAGAATGTTGGTAATGGTGGAAATGTAGAAAAACTTCCCGTCAAGGGTATATTGCTTGGACACACTTTGTGGTAGATCTTTATGAATTCTTTAACATTGACACCAACCATTTGGGCCGTTTGACAAATTTGAAGCAATCAAGAACAATGGAAGACTTTATAACTACTTTTGAGCGCCTGGATTTTTGGACAGAGGGCATGTCTGATGCCTTTTTTCGAGAGTGTTTTATCAGTGGCCTCAAGGATGATATTCGGGCCCATATCCTCATGGCTCAGCCTCAGAGTTGGGTGGAGGCTACCAAAAGAGATAAAGAATAACAATAGGTTAAATCTTCTCAAAACCATAAACCCTCCTTTATCCCTCGCAATAAACTAGTAAATCCCACTACTCCCTCCGCTCCACTAAAGATCCAAAAATTGACCAGGGATGAAATGGATGAACACCAAATCAAAGGCCTTTGTTATAATTGTGATGAAAAATATTTCCCGGGCCACAAGTGTAAGGAACAAAATCTTTTTATGGCCATATCGGAGGATATTTCGGAAGAGCATATTGAAACTCCCCTTATGTCTGAGTAACCTGAAACCACTGACATAACCCCTCCCTCAGACCATCCCGAGGTAGAACTAGTCATTTCCCTAAATGATCTGACTAGCTTCTCTGCTCCTCAAACCCTCAAGATAATCGGTTACATCAAGCATCGGAAGGTCATCATTCTGGTTGATAGTGGAAGCACCCATAATTTTATTCATCACCGCATTGCCCAAGAAACTCATTGCTACATCCATACAGTCAATAATTTCCAAATCATGATTGCCAATGGTGGCTCCATGAAATGTGGAGGGCGTTGTGAAAATGTGTGTCTCCAAATTGGTGACTACCACCTGAAATATCATATGTTTGCTATCGACATGGGCGGTTGTGACAATGTGTTGGGTGCATACTAGCTAAGGACTTTGGGTCCCATTCTCATGGATTTTAATGAATTAACCATGCAATTCGACTAGGAGTGCCAACAATATAAGTTCCAAGGCATCACTACCATTTCACCTAAGATCATTAGTTCCCATCACATGGAAAATATTCTCAAAAAATGTCATTCTGGTGTTATTGCCCAACTCCATGCCATACAAGAAACATAGACACCCTTGGTGCTGAAAGACCTCCAATCCATCCTTTCTAAATATCAAGTGGTCTTTTCCATTCCCGAGGGACTCCCTCCTTCCCGTGGTGTTCATGATCATTCCATTCCCCTTGTACGAGGAAGCCTTCCTCCCAATATCCATCTGTATCGTCACCCCTTTTCCCAAAAAAATGAAATTGAGGAAATGGTCCAAGAACTCCTTAACACAAGCGTTATCCGCCCTAGTATGAGCCCCTACTCTTCTCCTGTTGTCATGGTCTTGAAGAAAGAAGGTTCTTGGAGAAATTGTCGTGACTTCTGTGCCCTCAACAAACTTACCATTAAAGACAAATTTCCGATTCTTGTCATTGATAACCTCTTGGATGAATTGAGTGGTGCCTAGTTCTTTACTAAACTTGATCTTTGTTCTGGATACCACCAGATACGTATGAAAGAGGCAGACATTCCCAAGACTTCCTTTAGAACTCATGAGGGCCACTAAGAGTTTTTGGTCATGCTTTTGGCTTGTGTAATGTCCACCTTCCAAAGACTCATGAATCATGTCTTTCGTCCTTTTATCCATCATTTTGTATTAGTTTTCTTTGATGATATCCTCATCTATATCAAAACATGGACATACCAGCTTGCTCATGTGGATCAAGTTCTCCATCTGCTCTCTCAGCACCAACTTTTCCTGAAACAGTCTAAATGTTCTTTTGGCACCTCAGAAGTCGAGTACTTGGGTCATCTAGTTGGCAAGGACGAAGTCAGGGTGGATCCTAAAAATATTGAATATATGCAAGACTGGCCTCACCCAAAGACTCTCAAAATCTTGTGTGGATTTCTAGGCTTAACAGGTTATTATCGCAAGTTTGTTAAGAATTATGGAAAGATTGCAACACCTCTCACTGCACTACTAAAAAAGAACTCTTTCACTTGGACTCCAGTAGTTGCTCAGGATTTCAAACCTTGAAGATGGCCATGTGCACCACTCCAGTCCTGGCCCTTCTTGATTTCACAAAGACCTTTGTCTTGGAATGTGAATTTTCTGGGAAAGGAATTGGTGTTGTCCTTATGCAAGAGGGTCATCCTTTGGAATTTACTAGCAAGAAACTGTCTGAAATAAATCTGGGCAAATCAATCAATGAAAAGGAAATGTTGGCTATTATGCATGTCATTGATCTATGGTGCCCTTATCTATTGGAGCAACGCTTCCAAATTAAGACATCCCATCAAAGCCTTAAGTATTTTCTGGAACAACGCATTTCCTCCTAGGAGCAACAAAAATGGGTGACTAATCTCTTTGGATATTATTATGAGATCATTTACAAGAAAGGAAAAGACAATGTGGTTGCAGATGCACTTTCCTGAAAATATGAAGATGACAGATCCATTTTTTCTCTTTCCATCATTGTACCAGATTGCCTCCAAGTCATTCGTCAGGAATGGCTACACGATCCCAAAAGTTCGCATCTAATCCAACAATTGAAACCCAATGCTCCATCTTACCCAGGGTACTCTTGGCTCAATGATGATCTTCGATACAAAGGTTGTTTGTATTTAAGTAAACAATCAAAACTTAAATCCACGATACTTTTTGAGCTTCATGCTACACCCACAGTTGGGCACTTTGGGTTTACCAAAACCTATGACAGGGTCAAACGTTCTTTTTTCTGGGATGGTATGAAATAAGACATTCATAATTTTGTCACCGAATGTGATGTGTGTCAATGCAACAAGGGCGAAACAGTCAAATCTTTAGGCACACTACAACCACTTCCAATTCCACCTGCTATTTGGAGGGATATATCTATGGATTTTACTACAGGCTTAACCAAATCGGGAAATAAATCAGTCATCATGGTGTTTGTTGATCACCTTTCCAAGTATGCTCATTTATGTGCTCTTCAGCACCCATTTACAGCATCCACATTGGCTCAACGTTTCATGGATGAGGTCTTCAAGATTCATGGCATGCCACATTCTATTGTTTCTGATTGCGACCCAACTTTCACCAACAATTTTTGGCAAGAACTGTTCAAGCTACAAGGCACCCAATTGCATCTCTGCACAACTTATTATCCCCAGACTGATGGTCAAACAGAAGTTGTCAACAAGTGTTTGGAAACATATTTGAGGTGTTTTGCCTCAAAAAAGAAAAATCAGTGGGCTCAATGGTTACTCCTAGCTGAATGGTGGTACAACACTTCATACCATACAACTACACGCATGACTCCTTTTGAAGCGGTATATGGAAAAAATCCACCTTCAGTTCTCTCATACTTACCTGGTGTCTCGAAGGTCCAAGCAATTGACCAAACGCTTACAGTTCGAGAGGCTATTCTTCATACCCTCAAAGAAAATTTGGTCATGGCATAGAATCACATGAAGCAACAAGCATATCAAGGTCTCTCTGAATGTCAATTTGTAGAAGACGATCAGGTGTTTCTTCGACTGCAACCTTACAAGCAAAATTCCCTCAATGTCGAGCATTGTCAGAAGCTAGCACCCAAATTTTATGGTCCTTATACTATTCTCAAGTGTGTGGGATAGGTGGCCTATCAGTTAGATTTGCCCATTCATTCTAAGCTACATCCTATTTTTCATGTTTCATGCTTAAAGAAGGTGATTAGGACTAAGTGCCAAATTCAAACCAACCTTCCCAAGTTAGACGAAGAAGGATCCATTTGGCTATAGCCACAAGAAGTTTTGGACCAATGTGAGTGTCACCTGCATCAGATAACCATCAAGGAAGTGTTAGTCCAGTGGAAAGATACAACTCCAACATATGCCACTTGGGAACCAACTACCATTCTACAACAATTTCCACATCTCAAGCCTTGAGGACAAGAATGTTTTTAAGGGGGAGGACATGTTAGGGTCCTAACTTGCACATAGGTATAACAATATATTCGGATGTAATAAAGGTCAATATTAATAAGGCCTTGCAATAAAATAGAATAAGTTGAATGTAAGAAGACCTAATAGAAGCTTTCGCTTCTAGAAGGATCTTCCTCTAGATACTTCTTTTGATAGGCATATTTAGTATAAATAGGAGTCGAGGGTATGAGAACCCTATCTTGGATATTATTGTAATAGAGCTCTACTCGAATGAAGGTTTCCCCCTCGAAGAGGCCCATGAACATTTCTCTCAGAATCAAAGTTCTATTTCTATTGTTATTCTTATATCATTTCAGTGTTATTGTGGTGATTGTTCTGGTTATATTGTTGTTATTTTTCCATTTCTAGCCTTTTATTTCTATTTTGTATACTTTTTATATCTGGTATATTACACTATTGGATACATGGACAAGTGAAAAATTGGTCAAAGTTGGACATAGGAGACTATGTGGACAAAGTGGCTATGTGGGCAAAGTGACCTAGAAGATGCTTCTAAGGAAGCTACTTGGAGAGCATAAAAAGATTATAACACTTGTATTTTTGGAGAAAAAAGATTATATTTCTCTATTACTGATTCACCCCCTCTCTTAGTAATCCAACAATTGGTATCAAAGCAGGTTCCTTCAGAAATCAGTTTAACCACTAAAAGGTAGATCATGGAGAGAAACAACATGTATAAAAATGGAACACCACAGTTTGATGGACAAAAATATGCATTTTGGAGCATAAGGATGAAGACATATATACAAGCATAGGGATTTGAAATTTGGCAATCAGTTGTAGATGGATACATAATACCAACAATTCCACCAACAAATGAAAAAGTAGTGAAACTCGGTCAGAATAATTCCAAATCCACAAATCCACTTTTGAATGGTCTTAGTGAAACAGTATTCAACAAAGTTGCACATTGTAAATCTGCTAAAGAGATTTGGGATAAACTTCAAAATATTTATGAAGGAGATTCAAAAGTCAAAGCAACAAAGCTTCAAACTTACATAGGTTAGTTCAAACAACTTAAGATGAAGGAAGAAGAGAATATTGCAGCTTACTTTTTACGAGTTGATGAAACAGTAAATGCAATCATAGGATTGGGAGAAGAAATCAAAGAATCTGTAATTGTTCAAAAAGTACTAACATCTCTTCCTATGATATTTGACCCTAAGATATCAGCACTAGAAGAAAGAGCATATCTAAACTCAATAAGCATGGACGAACTACATAGAATCTTCACAGCATATGAAATGAGAACTAAACAAGAAAATACAGATACAAAAGAAGCAACTTTCAAAGCATCCAAAAAGTCAAAGCAAAAGGGAAAGAAAAAAGAAAAAGAGCATAGCAGCATCAGTGACATCTCAGAAGATGATGAAGAAGTGGCCAACTTTGTCAAAAGATTGAACAAGGGAACTGACAATAGGTATAGAGGTAAGATTCCTTTAATTTGTTTTAATTTTGATGGTATTCGTCATTTTACTAACAAATGTCCTCGTAAGAAAAAGAGAAATGATGAAGGTTACTCAAATAGAAAACAAAAATATAAAGGAAAAAGAACTACAAATAAAGCTTTCAAGAAAAGCTTATGCACCAAAGAAGACATATCATCATCAAATGAAGATGAAGCCAGTGACAGTGAGACAAAAAGATTTCTATTCATGGCACTAGAAGAATCTGATAAAGAAGACTTCGAAGAAGAATATGAAGAGGCAAAAGTTGACAACCGAGAAGAATTGATGTGTTCCATAGAAGTTATCAGAAGAGAAAATAAGAAAAACAAGAAACTACAAGCATAACTAGAAAAGAAAGAAGACACTCAAGAACTAGAACAAATGATCACAAATTTGAAGTTTCAAATAGAAGAAGATAAAATAATTGAAGAAGCACTCAAAGAACAACTAGAAGAAAAACACAGGATCATTGGAAATTTGGAAGCAGAGATTGTCACATTAAGAAAGGATATTCAAAAGAAAAATATGCAGAACAACTCAAAAGTTTTGGATGATATTATCAGCATTCAAAACCCTCATCATGACAAGTCCGAACTTGGATACAATCAGACAGAAAAGGGATCAAGCTCCAAAACAACGGAGCAAGAAACATATCCAAAAATCTATTCAGAAACAATCAAAGGGGATAGGAAGATATACAAGGAAGATTACAGGGACACTCCTCCACCGAGAAGATTCATATTTCAGAATCAACAATCAACAGATAGCCCTAAGGAAGAAGAAGAATTCATAAGAGTACCTCCCTTTAGAAGATCTTCAACTCCCGGGTATCAAACTATCTTTTTTGGTTTATGTTATGCATGTAATAATTTTGGACATAAAGCTATGAATTACAGAGCTAACAACAGGAACATAAACAACTTTGAAAGTCATACACAAAAGGGTTATCCAAGAAGGCCTAGTGAAACACAGATAAGAAGTTACAACATGTTTGAATCTTTGAGCACTAAAGTGGAATTTTATGAATGTAACAACTTTGGACACATGGCCCAAGATTGCAGAATGACAGTCCTCCTAGAGAACCGCAACAGAATAACAACAGTCACAGACAGGAACCTTAGAAAAGGGCATGGATAAGAAAGCAGAATCAATACAACAATGAAGAATGCACACTTGATCTACAAGCTAAGCAGAAGAAACATGGTTGGTATGTTGACATTGGTTGTTCAAAACACACGACATGTGATAGAGACAGGTTTCTTACATTAAGAAAATAAAGAGATGGATCAGTCTCCTTCAGAAATGATGATTAAGCTAAAATCATTGGAAAAGGAACAATCAGAATTGGGAACAAGAATACAAAGGAAGAAAATGTTCTACTAGTAGAAGATATGAAACATAATCTTCTAAGTGTGAGTCAAATGTGTAACCAAGGTCATAAAGTTACTTTCAATTCACAAAAGTGAGAGATAATAAAATAAGGTTCAGGAAAATTGATTACTACAGCTGCGAGAACTTCAAGCAACATATATGTGTTAAGTGAAATTGGAAATGAAAAGTGTTGTCTAGGAAAGGAAGATGAAAGTTGGCTATGGAATAGAAGAATGGGTCACATACATTTTGATAACCTTGTCAAAGTCAGCAAAAGAGAAGAAGTCAGAGAAATGTCCCAGATCACAAAACCAACCAACACTTTATGCAAGCATTGTCAACAATGAAAACAAACAAAGACCATATTCAAATCAAAGGAATATTCAACGATAAGACCACTGGAAATTGTGCATACTAAACTAGTTGGACCAACTACAAAAAAGGGTTTAAAAGGTGAGAAATACTTTATGTTATTAGTTGATGATTATACAAGAATGACTGTAGTTTTCTTTCTCAAGAATAAGTCAGAAGCTTTTGAAAAATTCAAGATCTACAAGGAAATGGTTGAAAATGAAATGGATTCAAAAATCAAATGCTTAAGATCTGATAATGGAGGAGAGTTCACTTCAAAGGAATTTATGAACTATTGCAACAATCATGGAATAAAAAGGCAATTCTCCATTGCTAGGACACCTCAACAAAATGGAGTTGTTGAAAGAAAGAACAAGACAATACAAGAAATGGCTCGAAAAATGCTAATGGATTCCAAATTGACAGATATTTTTTGGACACAGGGAGTGCATACAACAATTCAAATTCAAAACATAGTAATGATTAGAAACAACACTGAAAAAACTCCCTATGAGCTATGGAAAGGAAGGTCAGCAAAGGTGAAGCACTTCAGAGTTTTTGGAAGCAAATGCTACATCAAAAGAGAAGATGGTAGAATGGGAAAGTTTGTCTCTCATGTGTATAAAGGAGTACTTGTTAGTTACTCAAGTACAAGGAAAGAATACAAGTGTTACAACTTGATATTGAACAAATCCGTGGAAAGAATCAACGTAACAATAGATGAAACATGTAGACAAGAATTAAAGGAAGAAGAAAATCAATCAATGGAAAAACTTTAAGACGAAGCAACAAAAGAAGAAAAAGTAGAATATGAAGAGGATCCGACAGAAGCAGAAGAGAAATTTCAAGAAGTACCTCCAAATACACCTAGCAGAAGAGTACAGAAGAATCACCCTTCAGATCAGATTGTCGGAAACAAAGATGCAAGAGTTGAGACTAGAAGAAGAATCCATTCACCAGAACAAACACACCTAACACTCTCATCTATTATTGAACCAACCTATTTTGAAGAGGCCAACAAGGATGAACTTTAGAATAAGGCCATGGATGAAGAATTGGATCAAAAAGAGAAAAATGACACTTGGGAATTGGTTCCAAGACCAAAGGATAATAATGTGATCGACACAAAGTGGGTATACATGAATAAATTGAATGAAGATGGACAGGTTATAAGGAACAAAGCTAGACTGGTATGTAAAATATATGCATAGGTTGAAGGAATCGACTTTGAAGAAACATTTTCCCCAGTTTACATAATAGAATTAATCTGATTTCTTTTATCTTATGCATGCTCCAAAAATATTAAAGTGTATCAGATGGATGTAAAATCATCTTTTATGAATGGGGAACTTGAAAAAAATGTCTACATTGAACAACCAAAAGGATTTCAGTTGTCAGAGAACGCAGATTATGTGTGTAAATTAAAGAAGTCCTTGTATGGTCTAAAACAGACTACTAGAGCATGCTACTCTAGACTGGATAAATATCTACAGTAGGCGGGGTTCAAAAAAGGAAGTGCAGATAACAACCTCTACATCAAGGTAAGTCAAGATAGAATTTTATTAATTGAAGTTTATGTTGATGATATTATTTTTGGTAGTGATGATGACAGGTTAAGCTAGAAATTTGCAAAGGATATGAAGAATGAATTTGAAATGTCATTACTTGGAGAACTATCCTTCTTTCTGGGACTTCGGATATGTCAAAGCAACTAAGGAATTTTTATTTCTCAAACCAAGTATATCAGAGAAATGCTAAAGAGCTTCTGAATGGAAAATTGCAAACCAGTTATCACTACCATGCAAACCGGTTGCAAGTTGAGGAAATATGATGATTAAAGTCTACAGATCAGAGGCAATACATGTCAATAATTGGTAGCCTACTATATGTGACAACATCCAGACCAAATGTAATGCATGTAGTTGGACAAGTTGCAGGATTTCAAGCAACACCAAAGGAATCACATGTATTAGCAGTGAAGAGAATTTTCAAATATCTCAAAGGAACATAAGAGTTTGGATTATGGTATCCAAAAGGAAAGGATCTATCACTTATTGCCTACACAGATGCAGATTGGACAGGTTGTATTGATGACCGACGAAGTGCTGAAATAATGTAATTGCAAAGAGTATTCTTATTCTTATTATTATTTTATTCATAGGATTAATCCCCATTGTGGATTAATCATGTCGGTAATTGTATCAGGAATATATCCCCTTTTGCGGATTGGTCATCGAACAATTGTAATAGGCAGAATAAGAAGTCGGCCCCAGTAGTTATTATTGAGACCCATAATTAAATCAAAGGTGGGTTTACCCACCTAGAGTGAGAGGTCGGTCATGCCAGTGAAGACCTTTCACACATGTCAGTCTTGTATATATAGGGAGGCTAGTGCCTCACTTTAACACACAACAACTTGCTCATTTTCTTAAGAGGCAAGCTACAATTACCTGTTGGAGAGAGGTGGATAAGAGTGGTGCATCTTTTGGAGAGGACTTTCTGTATAGGTTTGAGTTATCTCTTGAACATTGTATTGGCAATTTATGATAAGGAAGTTTTTGTTGGGTTTTCTTCTCCTAAAGGGTTTCCCAGGATAAATGTTGTGTCTCTTGTGAATGTGTATTTCTCAGTGATCTTGTTCTTATGTTGCTCTTATCTATTGAAATGCAAAGATCTATAATAATTGCATAAACATTAACATGGTATCAGAGCCAACCTGAAGGAAGCATATTTCCCAAGAGGAAAAACGTCACTATTACTGTACCCAAAAATTAGGGTTTTGCAAAAGTGAATCTTTTCAGCTCCAAAACCACCTAGAAAGTTGCGCCCTCCAAAAAGGATCATTTTGGCACTTAGACCGCACCTTTTTCAGTGGCTAGATCTCCCGGAAAGTGAAACCTGAGTTTCACAAAGTACCAAAAAACCAGAAAAACTAGAATACTAGAAGTACCAGAGTACCAGAAGTACCAGAAAACGAGAAGCACCAGTCTAGAAATCCACAGATCAAGTTTGAGGGGGTAAAAGTTGAATTTTTGAAATTCTGACTGCACCAGCTAACTCGCCTCAACTCAGTGCATCTATCCCTTGGATCAGATTTTCAAAATTTGAAGTTTGAAAAATTAGGGTTTCCTCATAAAACCCTAAGTTGCAGTTGCAGTTGCAGTCTCAAAACCAGTTGCAGTTGCAGTTGCAGCCATAGAAGCAGTTGCAATCACCCTTGAAATTTTCTCAAGAGTTGGCAATGATTACTGCTGCTACTAGATGGAGCCACTACCTACAAATGATATCAAAGGTATGTACTTACATATGTTTAATGGTTAAACCCAAAATAGTATTTGCAGGAGAAGGGATCTCTTTCCATAGATCCAGAAGGATCTCAAGATCCAACACATTCAAAAGAATGATGCAACCCCAGTGTGATTATTCTGATATATATCTATTTATCATGACATTATCTTAATCAGTGTTGCATGTTGAAGCTATGATCAAATTATTAGAAGGATTGAAAGTTGATCATACAACTTATCCTTTAACCTAACCTTTTGTCAAGATAGTGTATTGTCTTAGTACAGAAGACAGGTTGAAGAAAGCACTCATCACTTGAGTAAAGGAGACTTGGAAGAAAAGCAAGCACTCATTCTTGAGGACAAGGCTCTAGGTTTGATTAATCAAGATTCAAAGGTACACATGACAAGTTGATGACTATAGTTGAGATAGCAGTCCTTGTAAAGTATTACACCTAATAGCATGTGAGCATATAGAGGTATATGCTTTGCCTGATACAACTAACACCTCTTCTAGGAGAAACCTCGTGTGTTAATTCCAGGTTTCCATGGAAGAATTCTTGGTCACAACACTATGAGAGTGTTGACCTCATTTCGTATTGTATTCCCTACCTTTAATCTTTGCTTCAGATAAATTATAAGTGATATCTCTAAAGGAGCTATTGTGATGATTGTTCATGCTATTTCTTTATATTATCAAGAAGGATATTATTCTTGCTTGTTGTTTTGTTGACCTTGATCCAGGTCACATGAGGAAGCTATAGAAAAGGTTGCAGAAGGAAATGTGCTAAAGAAGAGACCATAAATGGAGAAATCATCATTGGAAGAGAAGAAGATGACTTCCATAAGGTATAGGGTCACTCAGAAGCTGCCATGACCCACGCCATTGAAGAATCTTGGTATTTAAGATTAGCTCACTTCAACTACAAGGTGCTACCATACATATGCAAAGTGGTCACAGGATTACTAGAACTCAAAGGTGACCATGAAGGCGTATGCAATGGATGTGCACAAGGGAAGAACATCAAGAACCTGTTTCTGAAGAGGGACAACAAGGCATAAGGAGTCCTAGAACTCATTCATTCAGATGTATGTGGCCCAATGCCATCATCCTCCATTAATGGGTATGTATACTATGTATCATTCATTAATGATTATTCTCATAAAAGAACTAGATATATTTGAAGTGTTCAGCAAGATCAAGGAATTCAAAGCCTTGATAGAGAACCCTTCTTTAAGGAAGATTAAGATACTCGGGTCAGATAATGGAGGAGAATATACCTCAGAAGAGCTCATGAACTTCTACAAAGATTTTGGGATCAAGATCCCCAACAAAATGGTGTAGCTGAATGGAAGAACAAAACCATACTAGAAGCTGTGAATACTATGATCAATGATCAAGATCTTCCTATGTGCTTATGGGCAGAAGCAACAATGACAGTTGTTTATGTGCAAAACTAACTATCCCATAACACACTTGGGCTCAAGACACTGGAAGAGATGCTCACCAGAAAGAAGCCAGAGGTAAGCCATCTCAAAATATTTGGCTATCCAGTGTTTATTCATATACCAAAAGAGAAAAGAAACAAGCTGGCACCCTCCGGAAAGAAGGGAATATTTGTGGGATACTATGAGGTCTCCAAGGCCTTCAGAATCTACATACCTGGTCACCGCCATATCGAAATCAACAGGGACGTGACCTTTGATGAAGAAGCAACACTTAAGAAATCAAGAAGATGTCAGCTTGAAGAAGTATATGAAGTGGAATCCGTAAATCCCAGGATTGTAGAATCCGTGAGGGAAGTTCCCACAACTGCAGAACCTGTAAGGGAAGTCGTAACTTCCCCTGATGAGGAGACTCCTAAAGACCAAAACATACCAAAAGTTCAAGAACCTCCTCAAATGACCTTCTCCCATTAAAAAAAGCCTGCTTTGGCAAGAGAGCTTATTCAAGATGGAGAGAAGTATGGTGTTCCAGAAGGAACCACAAGATAGGTGAAAAGACCAAAGCCATTCTCTAGTTACACAACTTTGTTGTGTAATCTACTTGATGAAGAACCTACATGATTTGAAGAATCCATTCAAAAGAAGGAATGGGCAGATGCCATGACAGAGGAATACCAATCCATAATAAAGAATGATGTATGGGAAATAGTTCCCAGACCAAAAAGTAAGGATGTGGTATCATCAAAATGGCTCTTCAAAATAAA
>ML776636.1:189108-203818 GCA_009831015.1 Picea engelmannii
TTGCAGCTAAGATGAAATGGAAGTTGCACCAGATGGATGTGAAGACAACTTTCCTTAATGGTGTTATCGAAGAGGAAGTGTATATAGAGCAACCCCAAGGATTTGAGGTTGAATATAGGAAGTCTCATGTCTACCGATTGAAGAAAGCCTTATACGGATTGAAGCAAGCTCCCAGATCTTGGTATGGCCGTATAGACAGTTTCTTGACAAGCTTAGGCTTTACCAAGAGTAAAAAAGACTCAAATCTCTACTTCAAAATTACGGATAATGAACCAGTAATATTACTACTGTATGTGGATGACTTATTCTTAACTGGAGAAGAAAATCTCATCACTGAATGTAAACAGAGACTTGCCGCATAATTTGAAATGAAAGACGTTGGCCTAATGCATTACTTCTTAGGTCTTGAGGTATGGCAGAGTCCAGAAAGGATCTTCCTTAACCAAGGGAAGTACACGATCGAAATATTAAAGAGATTCGACATGCTAGAGTGCAAGCCCATGAATACACCCATGGAAGCAAAGCTGAAGCTGCTGGTCAATACTTTGTCAGACTTGATAGATGCCACACTGTACAGACAGATTATTGGATCATTGATGTACCTGATGAACACCAGACCAGACATATGTTTTGCAGTGAACACCTTGAGTCAGTTTCTGGTAGAGCCCAGACGTGTTCACCTAGTCTCTACAAAACATGTGATGAGGTACCTTAAAGGTACAATGGATTATGGTCTCAGCTATGATGGAGATCATGACTTCACATTGAGTGGATATATTGATGCAGATTGGGCAGGAAGCTTTGATGATACAAAAAGCACTTCCAGATGCTGTTTCAGTTTGGGATCAGCCATGATCTCATGGCAGAGTAGGAAGCAATCCAGTATTGCTCTCAGCACAGTGGAAGCAGAGTACATTGCCGCATGTTCTGCTAGCTGCAAAGCTACATGGCTTTGAAAGTTGTTGACTGGACTATTTGACTTGGAGATGAGAGCAAATGTGATTCTATGTGACAACCAAAGCTGCATAAAGATGACATAGAATCTTGTATTCCACGACAGGTCGAAGCACATAGAGATCCACTATCATTTCATCCGCGACATGGTACAAAGAGGAGCCTTGAAGCTCCAATACATTAGCATGGATAACCAGGTTGCTTATGTGTTGAACAAACCTCTATCTCGTGTAAAGTTTGAACACTTTCGAGATAAGCTTGGTATCCTCTAAAAGGACCCTCCCTGAAAGGGGGAGTATATATATATTCCTTGCTTCTGACGTTGCTATTAGACGTAAATCAAGATGAGTCATTGCTTCTGACCTCGCTGTTAGACATAAAGCATGACGTTGTGTGTTCCTTTCTTCTGACTTGGCTGTTAGATGTAAAGCAAGATGAGTCATTGCTTTTGACCTTGATGTTAGACGTAAAGCATGACGTTGTGTGTTCCTTGCTTCTGACCTCGCTATTAGATGTAAAGCATGACGCTATGTGTTCCTTGCTTCTAACCTCACTGTTAGACGTAAAGCAAGATGAGTCATTGCTTCTGACCTCGCTGTTAGACGTAAAGCATGACGCTGTGTATTCCTTGCTTCTAACCCAGTTGTTAGACGTAAAGAAAGATAATTCCTCACTTCTGACCTCATTTTTAGACGTAAAGCGAGATGTTGATGTGTTCCTTGCTTCTGACCTAGTTGTTAGACGTAAATCAAGATGATTCCTTGCTTCTAACCTCGTTGTTAGACGTAAAGCGAGATGTTGATGTGTTCTTTGCTTCTGACCTTTTTGTGAGACGTAAAGCAAGATGTGACTGACATTGAGCTACCATCTTATCAGCTGTGACATTGAGCCAGTGTAGTACTGTGATGTGCCAACCTAGTGTTGTGATGAGGTATCATTTGTATTGATACATATTGATGCAGATGATGATGGAATTCTTTCAAGAATAATGATGTTGCCGATGAAGAAAACTTCTGATGACTCGTAAATTTGCCAGCCAATGTTCCAAGATGATATTGATGATACTGTCCTCCTGATACCACTGATGATGCAAACCTCTCTCGCCTGATGTTGTTCAAGAATACCCTTCTTGTTAAGGGAGAGTGTTGAAATAATGTAACTGCAAAGAGTATTCTTCTTCTTACTATTATTTTATTCATAGGATTAATCCCTATTGTGGATTAATCATGTCGATAATTGTATTAGGACCAAATCCCCTTTTGCAGATTGGTCATCGGACAATTGTAATAGGCAGAATAAGAAGTCAGCCCCAGCAGTTATTATTGATACCCATAATTAAAATAAAGGTGGGTTTACCCATCCAGAGTGAGAGATCAGCCCTACCAGTGAAGACCTTTCACACGTGCCAGTCTTGTATATATAGAGAGGCTAGTGCCTCACTTTAACACACAACAACTTGCTCATTTTCTTAAGAGGCAAGTTGCAATTACCAGTTGGAGAGAGGTGGAGAAGAGTGGCGCATATTTTGGAGAGGACTTTCTGTATTGGTTTGAGTTATCTATTGAACATTGTATTGGCAATTTATGATAAGGAAGTTTTTGCTGGGTTTTCTTACCCTAGAGGGTTTCCCAAGATAAATGTTGTGTCTCTTGTGAATGTGTATTTCTCAGTGATCTTGTTCTTATGTTTCTCTTATCTATTGAAATGAAAAGAACTATAATAATGACATAAATATTAACACGAAGCACCAATGGAGCAACGTTCTACTTGGGTGAGTGTTTAGTATCATGGTTAAGAAAGAAACAATCATCAGTATCCTTATCTACAACTGAGTCAGAGTATATTGTAGCAACAACATGTTGTACACTGGTTCTATGGATGAAACAAACTCTGACATATATACAGGTTGAGTATGATGAGCCCATTCCAATATATTGTGATAATACAAGCACCATCAGTATCTCAAAGAACCTGGTGACACACTCCAAGATGAAGCACATTCCAATAAAGTATCACTTTTTATGGGAACATGTTGCAGAGAAGAATATCAGAGTTGAATATGTGGGCACAAAATAACAAGTGGCAGACATCTTCACAAAACAACTTCCACGGGAAGCCTTTGAGTATCTTCGCTAGAGACTCAGAGTAATTTCTACTCCAAAATGAATGCTTTTGAATCCTTCTCTTATATGTCATAGATTTACATGAGGAAGCACCATAAAGAGGACGGTTTAGGTCGAGAGATCAGTTTCAGGAAGAGTTTAGTCAGGGGGAGTATCCCCAAGGACAGTTCAGTTAGGGGGAGCAGCCCCAGATGGAAATATACATTTTGCATTGATGGCAAAGGGGGAGATATTTATCATATGCATAACACATAGGCATGGTTCCAGGGGAGTGATGGTCACAAGGGGAGAATGAGTGATATGACTTCAGTATTGCATGACATGACTTCAATATTGCATCAGAGTGTTGTCATCAATGCCAAAGGGGGATATTATTGATTAATTGGGTTTGTTGTCATTGATGTCAACACTTGAAGAAAGTCCGGTAACGAATTTCGATAGCACAATGGTTTGGGTAATGGACCCAAGTTTGTTTGATGGATAATGGTATGAGTTTTGATATATTTGTAGGTAAGACTATTCTAGATGGATAGTACATGTCATGTCATGTCATGTCTGGTGGTATATGGAATGTCACATAACTCCTCACGGTTAGAGAGTTATGGCCATGTGAAGTTGGAGAACCCTCATAAGTCATATAGAAGCCCTAAAAGGTCAAAGAAGTCAAAGAGGATGCAAAAGAAATTATTTAAATAATAAAGTTAATGGAGAACTCCCTAAAATAAGGAAAGTGGTTTAAGATATTTTAGAAGGTAAATAATAAACTGAAGTGACAAAGTCAAGGAGGATTATTTAAATAATAAAGTAAATGGAGAACTTTCTAATTATGGAAAGTGGTTATAAGAAGGTTAACCCTAAAATGAGGAAAATGGGTTAAATGGTCAAGTGACTATTGGATACATGGACAAGTGGAAAATTGGGCAAAGTTGGACATAGGTGACTATGTGGACAAAGTGGCTATGTGGGCAAAGTGACCTAGAAGATGCTTCTAAGGAAGCTACTTGGAGAGTATAAATAAGAGGAAAGGCTCTCTCATTTTAATCATACTTGAATATAATTGAATATCTGGTTTTGTGAAAAGTTATTTGGGTAGGTATTATTGATAGATAAAAATTGCAGCAGAAAAAGTGCGGCAAGAAAAGTGCAGGAGAAAAAGTGTGACAAAAAAGTGTGGTAGAAAAAGTGCGGCAGGAAAAGTGCGGAAAAAAATCACGGCAAAAAAAGTGCGGCAAAAAAATCGCGGCAAAAAAAGTGTGGCAAAAAAAGTGAGGCAAAAAAATTGCGGCAGAAAAAGTGTGGTAGAAAAATCGCGGCAGCAACATGGTTGGGGTCTATTTATGAGAGATATGGCACATCTTGTTTGAGGTATATTTTGTGAGCTAGGGTTTATCTCTTGAGATGGTATTGGATGTTCAATATTGCTGCATATATCAGATTTATTGAGGGATAGAGTTGGTATTTTGTTGTTGGTATTTGGCATATGGGTATTGGTATTTTGGTTGTGATGTGTTTCTGAAGTTGTTGGTTTAGCTTGAGGCTACATAACAGTGAGGTTGTGGAACATGGTTTGATGTAAGGGTTTATGGTATTTGGTTTATGGATAGAGTGATGAATTGTTAAGGGAAGTGGGTGAGGAAGGAAGTAATGGATAATAGAAGCCGACAGCTAATAGCTTACCTATTCTCTTACAACAAATAAATCAACAATGGAGGATTTTCCAATAGACGATTCACCAACCAACAATGATCCAACATATTAAATCAACAATTCTACTCTCATGAAACAAGAGATCCAGTTTATCATGAATCTAAGGCGGAATGGAAATGTTTTTCAGTAGAAGGATTTTAGTCTCTTTTCTCTTTTCTTGAGTCCCAGACTACCTGACTACCATTTGCGTTGAGAGCCAGGACCGAGATAGGGGAATATGTTAACCCTATGCTAGAAAAAAGGACAAGACTATTATTGGGAGTATTCTATTCTACATAAGTTAAATTAGTTTTTCAAAAACTTGGCAGGCCATACCATCTTAGTTCCATGGAAGGCCAAACCTCATTGCGAACATAATGATTAAAATGTTGGATGCTCTAGCGATTACCGAGATATGACTAGACTAGAATCAGGACTATAAATTACACTGGAAACAACCATAAGTTATAATTTCTCGGTTAAAATGAAGGATCCAATAACTAGGAAAATACAAATACCCAAATTGGAAATTTTGATGAACTCCAATACTAATTAGACCTGCCTAGTTTTCACAACCATCAAGATCTGGTCACTTCAATATCATAATAAAAATACAGTTACGACATGTTTTATAGAGGCCATATATGCAAATTTAATTAAATAAAATTCAAACTCAAATAAGAATACCATAAACGATGATGAAGAAGTCGAAGGTGTTTTTTTGCATTGGCACTCTTTGTTGGAGAAATTTCTATTTTTGACACACTAGTTCAGTGGGAGTTAATTGACTAGTTCTATTATAGAATTTCTAATCTTAGACCATCACTATTATGCATGAATTTCTAATTATAGAATGTCATTGCCTATATGAGTGAATATCATTCACTCATTGATAAGATCATAATATGCATTGATTCTCATTCTTCATTGTGTATCTCTCTTCCTTTTCTTGATAAGCTTTGTTTGTGTATGATTTATCTAGATCTCTTGTTCAGGTTTCCATAAAAAAATGACATGGTATTACAGCTGAGCTACTTGGAGCAACCCAGACAAGCCATAGAAGAGAAAAAGAGTCCTTGATTAAACCTAGTTTCCGCAATCGTTGCAGCCTATCCCTATCGAAAGGTGCGATGATTGGAATCGTCACGGCCTATCCCCGTCGAAAGGTGTGACGATCACACTGTGTTATTCATCTGGGGTGCAGTGATTCAATTTCTCACAATTGTCACATTGTGTCCTTCACTAGGGTGTGATGATTTAGCATCATTGCATTTTATCCTTCTCTAGGGTGCGACAATTCAGCAGCCCTCCAAAAATTGGTTTTCTGCAGTAAAATTGTGATATCGCGAAATCCGTGATTTGGGTCGAGCTGAAATTTGTACCAGAGATGTATAACATAGGGATGCTCATGCTCACCAAAAATATCCAAAACCCACATCATATTTTAGAATATATAGTTGTTTTATAATATATATAGTTGCAATAGCACCGTCAGTCATATCTCAGAATCCACGATCTAGGTTTTCAGGATCTTTTCAGAATCAATAGAAGGGATGGAGGTGATGCAACTTATTCAATCAATTCTGGTGATAATACTCACACCGTACATCTATTTGGAATGGAATTTGAAGGCCACATTCCAACTTAAAAGAAAAGGACTGTATAATTTGACGATGGCAACAGAAACAGAGCCTACATCAGCGCTTGAGAAGACCAGATGGGCAAACCGTAAGGATGAGGCCACAGGACTAATTCTTGAGTTAATATCCACCAATTTATGGTTTCATGTTGTTGCATGAAAGACTCCAAACAATATCTGTACCACCTTGGAAGGACTCTTTGGAAAGCAGGATGAGATGCGAGGTCATATGCTTGAGATAGAGTTGAATACCTTAGACCCTAAAAGTTTTGATAATATACAAGGTTTCTTTACTAAATTTAAGTCCTTGATTTTGAGCTTGGTTGAATGTGGTATTGACAAGTCTACAAAAGAGAAACAACTTATTCTAACAATCCTGGCCAAGCTAGGACCAGAATACACTGTATATGGCTCCAATTTCCATTCTGGCATATGTCTTTTTGGAACAAATTGGAAAATGCCTACGATGGATCAGTTCATTGAGTCTCTCACACAAGAGTAGACAAAAATATTACAAATGGGCCTCATGAAATATCCCAAAGAACATGCACTCACCATGCATGATGGAAAAGGGTCATCCAAACAGAACAAGAAGGAGGGATATTCCAAACCCTTTAACGATTCTTCAGGTTCCAAAGACTCTTCATATTTTAGGAAGAAGAAGAAGGGAAAGCATTTCACTTACTGCAATAAATTGAATCATGAATAATCCACATGCATGAAGAAACAGATCGATCTTATGGCACAGGAACTTCAACAAAACAACCTTGGAAACTTCATTCCAGAGGGAGTCAAGAAGCAGAAGGAAGAAGATCCTACTCCTAAGAAAGGTAATCATCATGCTCTGGTTGCAATTAATTCCTCATCTGATTCATGGATTATATATTATGGTGAATCCCATCATATTGCAGTGAAAGAGAAAGTTTTTTCTTCTTTGAGTCCATGCTCAAGACCCCCTATTCTCATGGGGGATGATACTCCAGTAGCAGTAGCAGGAGAAGGGAGAGTGGAACTCCACAATGACATTTTTGAGAATGTTTTACATGTTGCAAATATTTATATGAATATGATCTCAGTTTATCATATCACTCAGAAAGGTAAAACGGTTGAATTTACATCAGATTCAGTTTTAGTAATTGCCATGCATGACAATTCCATCATTGCAATTGGTGAGCTGGATAACAAGTCAAGGTTGTATAAATTCACTAAGTTTTCTGACGATGACTCCTCTATTCTACTTACACATAAGGAGAGTACTTTTCATGCATCTCTAGTGAAAAATGCATATACTCGTGTTCTTCCATCAGTTTCAGACATCAGAGACGATTCTATACACTCAGGTTCTCTACATGGAAATAAGCAGGTAGTATAGCCAGATAAGAAGCCAGTGTCGAAGCTTCAGCAGATTCCCAAGAAGGCACAGACCACACTTCAGGCAGCATGAAATCTTGTAGGGAATCCATTGGATGTGAGGATGACTCGATCTCAGCATGAGGATCCTTCTCATGTACTTTCAGCTTTAGAACCTGCGATGCCCATGCATTGCTATATGGTTCAATCCACTGATCTGCAGAACTACAATAAGGTTGTGGGAAATCCTTTATGGAAAGCATCCATGTAGAAGGAGTATGAATCACTCCTAAAGAATTATACTTTGTATATGGTTCCACTACCACTGGAAAGGAATATTTTCAAGTGTAGATGGGTCCACAAGATCAAGAGGTACAAGGCTAGACAGGATTCCAAAGGAATTCATCAGAGCCATAAATACTTCTACATATTCATGAATACTTTAAGTGAGAAGAAGTTTCAAACTTTGTGGGATCGTCTTGCAGTGAAGAACACATTTTCCTAGGAGCTGCAATTTTCTTCTTTTGATACATCATCTTTTGAGGGGGATTTTTGTTCCCACGTGGTTTTCCCTCTTTCCTTGTTTTTATTCAGTGTTCATTAGTTTCATTTTACATGAGTACCTAAAATGGATTATTAGCCGAGACTCATTTTTTACTCCATAGTGATGTTCAAGGGGGGTGTCGGAGAAATTTCTATTTTTAGCACACTAGTTCAGTGGGAGTAACACTAGTTCAGTGGGAGTTAACTAACTAGTTCTATTTTAGACTTTCTAATCTTAGACCATCACTATTATGCATGCATTCCTAATTATAGGATGGCATTGCCTATATGAGTGAAGATCACTCACTCATTGATAAGATCATAATATGCATTGATTCTCATTCTTCATTGTGTATCTCTCTTCCTTTTCTTGATAAGCTTTGTTCGTGTATGCTTTAGCTAGATCTCTTGTGCAGGTTTCCATGAAAAACTAGCACTCTTGAGGATGTCCTTTGAAAACTGACGTTCCTTCTTCCCTCTTGCTTGCTAATCATCGAGACTTCACCGATACCTCCCACCCTGTTAATGTTTATTCCATTATTATAGTTCTTTGCATTTCAATAGATAAGAGCATCATAAGAACAAGATCACTGAAAAATACACATTCTCAAGAGACACAACATTTATCTTGGGAAACCCTCTAGGGGAAGAAAACCCAACAAAAACTTCCTGATCATAAATAGCTTATACAATGTTCAAGAGATAACTCAAACCAATATAGATATTCCTCCCCAAGAGATGTGCCACTCTTCTTCTCCTCTCTCCAACTGGTAATTGCAGCTTGCCTCATAATATAATGAGCAAGTGAGTTGTGTGTTTGAAGTGAGGCGCTAGCCTCTTATTTATACAAGACTGGCATGTGTGAAAGGTCACAACTGGCAGGGACGACCTCTCACTCTGGGTGGGTAAACCCACCTTTATTTAATTCTGGGTCTTCCATAATAACTGTTGGGGCCGACTTCTTATTTTGTCCTTTGTAATTGTCCGATGACCAATCCGCAAAAGGGTATTTGGTCCTTATACAATTACCGACATGATTAATCCTCAATGGGGATTTAATCCAATAACAATAATAATAATAATGACATGATTAATCCGCAATGGGGATTTAATCCAATAATAAAATAGTAATAAGAATGCTCTTCGTAGTTACATTATTTTAACACTCCCCCTTAACAAGAAGGGTATTCTTCATCAGCATCAGGCGAGAGAGGTCTACATCATCAGTGGCATCTAGAGGATAGTATCATCAATATCATCTTGAAACATTGTCTAGCACATTTACGAGTCATCATAAGTTTTCTTCAACGGCAGCATCATCATTCTCGAAAGAATGCTATCATCATCTGCATCAAATATGTATCAGTAAAAATGATACCTCATCACAGCACTAGGCTGGCACATCACAGTACTACACTATCTCAATGTCACAGTGGTTAAGCTGGTAGCTCAATGTCAGTCACATCTTGCTTTACGTCTAACAACTAGGTCAGAAGCAAGTAATATCATCATCTCACTTTACGTCTAACAACTAGGTCAGAAGCGAGGAATCAAAGCGTCATGATTTACGTCTAACAACTAGGTCAGAAGCATGAATCATCTTGCATTACGTCTAACAACGAGGTCAGAAGCAAGGAACACATCAACATCTCACTTTACGTCTAACAATGAGGTCAGAAGTGAGGAATCATCTTGCTTTACGTCTAAAAACTAGGTCAGAAGCAAGGAATCAACGACGTTATGCTTTACGTCTAACAACTAGGTCAGAAGCATAACTCATCTTTCTTTATGTCTAACAACGAGGTCAGAAGCAAGGATCACACGGCGTCATGCTTTACGTCTAACAGCGAGGTCAGAATCATGACTCATCTTTCTTTACATCTAACAGCGAGGTTAGAAGAAAGGATCACATGGCGTCATGCTTTATGTCTAACAACGAGGTCAGAAGCATGACTCATCTTGATTTATGTCTAACAGCGAGGTCAGACGCAAGGAATAGATCTACTTCCCCTTTCAGGGAGGATCCTTTCGGACAATACCAAGCTTATCTCAAAAGTGTTCAAACTTTACACAAGATAGAGGCTTAGTCAACACATCAACAACCTCTTCATCTGTGCTAATGTACTCGATCTTCAGGGCTCCTCTCTGTACCATGTCATGGATGAAATGATAGCAGATCTATATGTGCTTTGACCTGTCGTGGAACACAGGATTCTCTGTCATTTTAATACAGCTTTGATTTTCACATAGAATCGCGGTTGCTCTCATCTCCAAATCAAATAGGCCTGTCAGCAGAAGCCATATAGCTTCGCAGCTAGCAGAACATGCGGCAATGTACTCTACTTCCACTGTGCTGAGATCAATATTGGATTGCTTCCTACTCTGCCACGAGATCATAGCTGATCCCAAACTGAAACAATATCCGTAAGTGATTTTTCTGTCATCAATGCTTCCTGCCCAATTTGCATTAGTATATCCACTCAGTGTGAAGTCATGATCTCCATCATAGCTAATACCATGATCCATTGTACCTTTAACGTACCTCATCACATGTTTTGCAGCCACTAAATGAACACGTCTGGGCTCTACCAGAAACTGACTCAAGGTGTTCACTGCAAAAAATATGTTTGGTCTGGTGTTCGTCAGGTACATCAGTGATCCAATAATCTGTCTGTACAAAGTGGCATCTATCAAATTTGATGAAGTATCGACCAGCAGCTTCAGCTTCACTTCCATGGGTGTATTCATGGACTTGCATTCTAGCATGTTGAATCTCTTTAAGATTTCGATCGTGTACTTCCCCTGGTTAAGGAATATTCTCTCTAGACTCTACCATACCTCAAGACTTAAGAAGTAATGCATTAGGCCAAGGTCTTTCATTTCAAATTCTGCGGCAAGTCTCTGTTTACATTTAGCGATGAGCTTTTCTTCTCTAGTTAAGAATAATTCATCCACATACAGTAATAGTATTACTGGTTCATTATCCATAATTTTGAAGTATATATTTGAGTCTGCTTTACTCTTGGTAAATCCCAAGCTCATCAAGAAACTGTCTATACGGCCATACCAAGCTCTGAGAGCTTGCTTCAATCCGTATAAGGCTTTCTTCAATCGACAGACATGAGACTTCCTGTCTTCAACCTCAAATCCTTGTGGTTTCTCTATATACACTTCCTCTTCGATAACACCATTCAGGAAAGTTGTCTTCATGTCCATCTGGTGCAGCTTCCATTTCATCTTGGTGGAAAGAGCTATAATGGTTCTAATTGAAGTGTATCTGGCCATAGGAGCGAATGTCTCTTCATAGTCGATACCTTCCTTCTAGGAAAAGCCACGAGCGACAAATCTTGCTTTATATTTCTCAATACTTCCATCAACAGCATGTTTTATTTTGAAGAGCCATTTTGATGATACCACATCCTTACTTTTTGGTCTGGGAACTATTTCCCATACATCATTCTTTATTATGGATTGGTTTTCCTCTGTCATGGCATCTGCCCATTCCTTCTTCTGGATGGCCTCTTCAAAGCATGTGGGTTCTTCATCAAGTAGATTTCACATCAAATCCGTGTAACTGGAGAATGGCTTTGGTCTCTTCACCTATCTTATGGTTCCTTCTGGAACACCATACTTCTCTCCATCTTGAATAAGCTCTCTTGCCCAAGCAGGCTTTCTTTTATGGGAGAAGGTCATATGAGGAGGTTCTTGAACTTCTGTTATATCATGATCTTCAGGAGTCTCCTCATCAGGGGAAGTTACGACTTCCCTTACAGGTTCTGCATTTCTAGGAACTTCCCTCATGGATTCTGTAGTCCTGGGATTTACAGGTTCCTCTTCATATACCTCTTCAAGCTGGCATCTTCTCAATTTCTTAAGTGATGCTTTTTCATCAAAGGTCACATCCCTGCTGATCTCAATATGGCGGTGACTAGGTATGTAGATTCTGAAGGCTTTGGATACTTCATAGTATCCCACAAATATTCCCTTCTTTCCGGAGGGTTCCAACTTGTTTCTTTTCTCTTTCGGTATATGGATAAATACTGGACAATCAAATATTTTGAGATGGCTTACCTCTGGCTTCTTTCCGGTGAACATTTCTTTTGGGGTCTTGAACCCAAGTGCACTATGGGATAGTCGGTTCTACACATAAACAGCTTCCACTGTTGCTTCTGCCCATAAGCACATAGGAAGATCTTGATCTTCACAGCTTCCAGCATAATTCTATTCTTCCATTCAGCTACACCATCCCGTTGGGGATCTTGATCCCAACATCTTTACAGATATTCATGAACTCTTCTGAGGTATATTCTCCTCCATTATCTGACCTGAGTATCTTAATCTTCCTTATAGAAGGGTTCTCTTATCAAGGCTTTGAATTCCTTGCTCTTGTTGAACACTTCAAATATATCCAGTTCTTTTACGAGAATAATCATTAATGAACGATACATAGTATACATACCCATTAATGGAGGATGATGGCATTCAGACACACACATCTGAATGGATGAGTTTTGGGACTCCTTCTGTCTTTCTATCCCTCTTCGGAAACGGGTTCTTGATGTTCTTCGCTTGTGCACATCCATTGCATACGACTTCATGGTCACCTTTGAGTTCTGGTAAACCTATGACCTCTTTGCATATGTATGGTAGTGCCTTATAGTTGATGTGAGCTAATCTTCTAGAGTTCGCATGGATTCTTCAATAGCGTGGGTCATGGCAGCTTCTGAGTGACCTACCTTCTTCTTTTCCACTGATGATTGCTTCATTTATGATCTCTTCTTTAGCATGTTGCCTTCTACAACCTTCGCTATAGCTTCTTCATGTGACCTGGAGCAAGGTCAACAAAACAACAAGAAATAATAATATCCTTCTTGATAATATAAAGCAATAGCACGAACAATCATCACAGTAGCTCCTTTAGAGCTATCACTTATAATTTATCTGAAATAAAGATTAAAGGTAAGGAATAAAATACAAAATGAGGTCAACACTCTCATAGTGTTGTGACCAAGCATTCTTCCATGGCAACCTGGAACTAACACACAAGGTTTCTCCTAGAGGAGATGTTAGTTGTATAAAGCATTTACTTATGTATGCTCACATGCTATCAAGTATAATATTTTACGACGATTGCTATCTCAACTAAAGTCATCAACTTGTCATGTGTACCTTTGAGTCTTGATTAATCAAACCTGGAGCCTTGTCCTCAAGGGTAAGTGCTTTCTTTTCTTACAGGTCTCCTTCACTCAAGTGACGAGTGCTTTCTTCAACCTATCGCTTGTACTAAGACAATACGCTAACTTGACAAAGGGTTAGGTTAGAGGATAAGCTCTATGATCAACTTCTAATTCTTCTAATAATTTGATCATAGCTTCAACATGCAACACTGATCAAGATAATTTCATAACAAATAGATGTATATTAGAATAATCACACCTGAGTTGCATCATTCCTCTGAATGTGTTGGATCTTGAGATCCTTCAGGATCTATGGCAAGAGATACCTTCTCTTGCAAATACTCTTTAGGGTTTAACCATTAAACATATGTGAGTACATACCTCGGATAGAATTTGCAGGTAGTGGCTCCACTTGGTAGCAGCGGTAATTATTACCAAAAACTTCAAGGGTGATTGCAACTGGTTCTACGACTGCAACTGCAACTACAACTTAGGGTTTTATGAGAAAACCCTAATTTTTCAAACTTCAAATTTTGAAAATATGATCCAAGGGATAGATGCACTGAGTTGAGGCGAGTTAGCTGGTGCAGTCGAAATTTCGAAAATCCAACTTTTACCCCTTCAAATCTGATCTGTGGATTTCTGGACTGGTGCCTCTGGTTTTCTGGTACTTCTGGTACTCTGGTACTTCTGGTACTCTGGTTTTCTGGTTTTCTGGTACTTTGTGACACTAGGGTTTCACTTTTTGGGAGATCTAGCCACTGAAAAGGTGCGTTCTAAGTGCCAAATTGATCCTTGGGGGAGGGCACAACTTTCTAGGAGGTTAGGGAGCTGAAAAGAGATATTTTTTCAAAACCCTAATTTTTGGGTATGGTAACAGTGACGTTTTTCCTCTTGCAAATTGTGCTTCCTTCAGGTTGGCTCTAATACCATGTTAATGTTTATACCATTATTATAGTTCTTTGCATTTCATTAGATAAGAGCATCATAAGAACAAGATCACTGAGAAATACACATTCACAAGAGACACAACATTTATATTGGGAAACCCTCTAGGGGAAGAAAACCCAGCAAAAACTTCTGTATCATAAATATCTTATACAATGTTCAAGAGATAACTCAAACCAATATAGATAGTCCTCCCCAAGAGATGTGCCACTCTTCTTCTCCTCTCTCCAACTGGTAATTGCAGCTTGCCTCATAAGAGAATGAGCAAGTGAGTTGTGTGTTTGAAGTGA
>ML776636.1:203868-267351 GCA_009831015.1 Picea engelmannii
CTTATTTATACAAGACTGGCATGTGTGAAAGGTCACAACTGGCAGGGCCGACCTCTCACTCTGGGTGGGTAAACCCACCTTTATTTAATTCTGGGTCTTCCATAATAACTGTTGGGGTTGACTTCTTATTTTGTCCTTTGTAATTGTCTGATGACCAATCTGCAAAAGGGGATTTGGTCCTTATACAATTACCGACATGATTAATCCTCAATGGGGATTTAATCTAATAACAATAATAATAATAATGACATGATTAATCCGCAATGGGGATTTAATCCAATAATAAAATAGTAATAAGAATGCTCTTCGCAGTTACATTATTTTAACACAGCCAACGCTAGGGGTACTCTTCTTCTCCCTTAGCCCCTAGAGCTACAAAGGGGCCACACGCCCAACTAGAAATCCTCTACCTCCCATCTTGCCTCATAAGGTATAGCCACCAGTCTCTCTCAAGATGGGTATCCCAACTCTCATAAGTAAAACTAGTCAAAAATTATGCAACATAACCTTACTCATAACCAGCCCCCCATTTGTCATCTAGGCCATTTGTTTTATAGAATTTTTATATGACACCTCCCCACTTGCACAATTAATTCACTTTTTAATTAAATAATTTATAATTATTTCCCCCATACACTTCTCACCCTTTCCCCAAGTTGCACAAGTAAATTCCTCAATTTATTTTAATAAAAGTCAATTTCCCTCACCCTTTCTAAAAGCGCTCCTTAAATCACTCCTAGTTGTATATGTATTCCCCATATTCCCAATTAATGAATAATTCTTTTCTAAATCTGTATTGAGTTAAAATAAGATTATTCTCTAGTTATACTATTGTTAACTAGACTCTAGATACATTTCTATGCATACACATTCTTTTATGCTTTATTCCTTTCTTATCTTAAATTCTAATTTTGCATTTTCTACACACCTATGTATTGTATTAATTCTTTAGACTTATTTCATCTTTCTTAATTTTTTGAATTGATTTACATCTTTCCTATTTTATTTAATTTGTAATTTAGTTTTAGTATTCTCACCATGCTTAGACTTAGGCTTAAATTTTAAATAGCCTTAGAATTTCATTTGGGATTTAAAATTAATAATTTCAATCCTTAATAATTAATTAAATCCGTCAATCTTTAAATATTTTACAAGGTTTAAATATTCTCTCAAGGTTTTCTAGGCCACCTAGATTCATTGTCTCAAGTGTTACTTTCACGATGTGCCCTTCAAGACACACTTTGTTCTCCAAGGGTGCCACTCACCTTTGACTAATTTTGGTAGTTGTCCAACCCTTGGAGTCAACTCTTCATTCGATCCAACTTGTGAGAGAGTAAGGGATCCTAAGGAATAAGGACCCTCCCTTATCACGCACCCCTTAGAATCTTCGTGAGAGGCTATCTCAGTCTACCCTCACAACGTCGTGGAACTCTCAAACTAGTAATCGTTAACCTACAATTCGATCCATGATGGGAGTACTAGTAGGTCGTGACAGGGACTCTGCCACACCTCTCCCTCAGTATCTGGTCTATGTGCATGGCCCCTTTACTCCTTATGTGAGTCATATTAGCAATCAATCCTCAACATGCATCCACCAACGAAACAATGTCAAGGATCCATATAAAAAATCATAATATAATCGATCATATGTCACATATGCATAAATGAAATACTCAAACCAATACAATCCACTCAATCCATAGTCCAAGGAGGTCCATTGATGCCATTGGAAACCACACTCTGTCAATGTCCTGCACACCCAAGAAAAACTCATCAATAACATCTGTCAATACGCATATATCAAATAACATTAATTCATAATCCATCAACATCATCATAAGAATCCATAAGTGAAACAATAAACATGTACTATAACTGGATCACTTGCACGCAAGTGTCCTCAAAGAATATGTCGATAACATGCTCTCTCAAGAGTAGGATGTTACAAAAAATAGGAGTATATCAAATTGGTACCATATGCTACTAAAATTCATCAATAATGGGATGTAATATAACATCTACCACCAAAAATATAAAAAATGTGTTTACAAAAATGTTCATCATAACTATGAATAACAATGTAAGTCCCATACCATATAGAAATATAGAAATAGAGTCTCAAATTAATAATAAGGAATCCTTGGAACATCTTCCAAAAAAGCCAAAGAATATACAATACATGGGGAAACATATTTTTCCTCTATGTCAATGTTGACCTTTTTGGTTTCTTGGAATTTCTAGAGTGATTGGTATTCTCCTAGTTGTACCTTTCAAGTTTAGTCATCTATGTTGAATAAAGACTCCAATGAGATTACACCTTTAGATAGAATGTTTTCTTGCAAATTTAGGATTACAAGCTCATCATATTGGTCCTTCCTTTAATATTCATATTGAGGTTCAAGGATAGTGTTTTTTGGGATTTATTTCTCAATTTCGTCAGCCACGTCCAATAATTTTTTAATGTGTTCATCATTTTAAAATATTTTCCAAAACCTTGGACATTGTATGGTACCAATGGGTGGAAAATGGGTTCAACATAGAAAGAGGTTCTTAGCAAGGGACAGATGGGGGTTAAAAAGAGACATTGAAACTACTAAAGATTATTCCTTTTGATTCTCCTCTCTTGTAATAAACTTTATGCTAAAATATTTGAAACCCTTTATCAAGTCCCATACCCTCTACACATATTCCTTTAAACAAATTGTTTTAATTATACATCTTTTCTTAACCTAGTTGAAAAATGAATATCCCATTACAATGAGGTCTCGAACATCCCTTTTTTGGGATCACAATAGTCCTTAAATTAGTGCCTCGTAAATTAGTCCTTAAAAAAGTGGGTGTGTGAGTCAAATTTGAGTCCAGAAACCCTCCCATATCATTAAGGCATGCGAATAGTCTATTCATGTAAAATTTAAGTGCATATGATGCAAGAGCATTTCTCCACCTCAGCAACACGCCAATATTCCAGCACATCAATGCATATTTAAGAGAAGGAGAGGCATTGACTGTCTCATTTTTAAATTCGAAATATGATCCTTTAGGGATTTGTGTTGTAAGGTTGTAAGAACTAAGCAATACCTTGGTACAGGTAGTGGATAGGGTTACCTTAAATAGTTTCTTGTAAGGAGGTCTAGATCATAGTCAGGTCTAGATCATCATTTATGTAATGATTCGTAGGAGAATGGTGTCGTAACTAAGACAGTGATGGCACTAAGGCGGTGGAGAGGATAAGCTTGTAGAGCCCTCTTTTGTAAATGAGAGAGAGAGAGAGAGAGAGGGAGAGATCTTGGTAGAAAGGTCTTAGAAGCAGAACTCGGGATAGAGTTAGATTAGGAGATCTTGAGAGAACTGGGACTCTGTTACAGTCAATTTTTTTGTAAACATCTGTATAGACACACAGAGATAATAGAAAAGCATTTTTTCCTGCATATGGTGTGTTTATGTATTTGTGTCCATTATTATGATTTTATATGTCATTCATGTTTTGAATGTGTGAACTGATGAAGTATTGTATGCATTTCAATTGTTTCTCATATTTGAGTCTCGAGTGCAAGGAGTGCACATAGTCCGCAAGGAGTGCGTTGAAAGAGGTGATTTAACCTCAGAGAATCTCAGGAGAGATAGCGTTGAACCTTCATCAACATAAGTGCAAGGAGTGCATATAAAGAACTATGTGGTGAGTTTAGAAAGAGATGGAGTTACTGAATACTCTGTAAGGTGGAGCTCTGCAAGGTGTGCATCAAGCAAGGAGAACGCTAGGTGGGCGAGAAGAATTTATTTTCAATAAATCCTTCGATCTGAGTTATCAAAATCCCAGAAACACAAGGAGTGCATGTGAGATAAAAATCTTTGAGGAGATCAAGCTTAGAAGGGATAACACAGAGAGTGCGTAGGAGACATACTTATTCTAAGCCCAAAATATCAGAAGAGATAATGCTTGCAAGAGTGTAAGAAAGACCCAAGATAGTTGGGTTCACTGAGAAAGTTCAAAGGCCGAAACCTTTGAACACTGACCAAATCTTCTAATTCGGGAGAGGTCAAGAGCTCAGGAGGAAGAGAGACAACAACCATCATGTTGTTTGTGAGGAGGAGGATCCTGGATCATTAGATCAGCGTCCAGTGACATAAGGAAGTGCATAGGAGGAAACAGATCTCAGTCGTTGGATCACAGTGCCGAGAATCAACAATCATCTGATCTATGTAAGGTGCACGAGCCTTAACACTTCACACGCATAGGAGAGAGAACCTATCAAGGTTTGAGACTTGAGATTTTCGAAGCCTAAAGAGCCAGAAAGTCAAAGTAAAATATCAGTTGTTCGATCATCTGAAGTAGACCTAAGCCATCATATCGTTCGAAGTGAATCTAAACTGACAGATCTAGAGGAGATGTGGTGTAAATATGTAAACTCCGGATAAAGATTCGAAGTAATTCATAGTCGTTAGATCAAGGGAGACGTGGCGTATATCCATGCACTCTGGGTAAAGACCTGAAGTAAACTTCAGTTGTTTATCTGAGGAGGACACACGTCAGTGGATTACAACCTTTGGATAAAAGCTATCGGAGGAAGGCAGGGTTTGATATTTGAGATTTTTGAAGCCCGAAAATCTGAATCGATGAGAATCGTCGATGTGAAGGTGGACATGTGGCGACAGATACAGAACTCGAGAAGAAAGCGGTGGGGGAAAGGTCCGAAGACCCGGAGAAGATATTGATCATTGATCGAGAAGGGAGTCATATGACCATTGATCTGGTTGAGGGGGCCAAAGTCCTGAAGTTGGAGCACAACCATTGATTCAGGAGGACAGGTGTCAGCTTTGGAATATTGAAGTACGGAGGAAGGCGGAGTTTGAGATTTGAAAATTTTGAAGTCCGAAATTGTGAACAAATCACATTCATTGATCTAGGAGAGGCAGATATGGTCCATAGATTTGGAAGGGGAATATCTCAACAACCATTTTAGGAGTACCGTCAAGATCGAGAGATTGACGGTCCCATAGAATTTCTAGGAGTGAAGGTGTGTGAAATTTAACAGGTAATTGTGTGGTCATGTGAGGTTGTCATCGCCAAGGTCACATGAGAAGAAGCGGCTTATCAGAAGGATATTGTAGAGTGCAATAAGTTGAGATTTCCAAAATCTGGAAACCCAAAGTAAATTAGGGTCGTCGATCTAGGAAAGGAAATAGGTGGTCGGGAATCATTGCGGGGAGCAGAAGTAAAATAAATGAGCGTGCTAGTTCACAGTCTGAAATGAATGGGAGTCACTGATCTCGTTGGGGTAGGAGATCAATGGGCATGATCAAAAGGAGATCAGGTGAACACTTTCAGGTTGCGGGAACAGGGCTCCTCCATAATGAGTGAGCACGTTGGTGGCACGAAATTGTTGTGAACAGTCGATCGACGGAAAGATTGACAAGGGTCAGATCATGACCTTAGGAAACAGGCGGGTCTGACAAACCTTCACATAGAAGGAAAAGGGACCTATGTATAGCTAATTTGGGTCAATGAGGAAGCCAAAGAATCAATCCGACTCAGCGTTTAGAAAGATCCTAGACTGAGAGGTCACAGAACCCTAGGAGGGTAGGAGAGTTGCATCAGGTGGTATCAGAGCACAATTTTTTTTATTTCTATAGCAGAGAGAAGAGAAAGGATATAATCTAATACCATGTGGTATGAGAGCATGCTTTCATCTGTATATTTCAGGTGAAAGAGAAAGAGGATGAGGTCATTATTTTGTTTGCGGATAGTAGAAAAGAGAGAGACGGTGAAAGGATATGACCTGGTAACATTAGATGATATCATAGGTTTAAATTTTCCTATAGACAGCAGGTGAATAAAGGCAGAGTATTGATGCTCTGTGAGAAGGTTGTTGCATGTGCGCATCAACAAAAATTTAAATAGCCAAGTGAGATGTGAGAGAATATGGGGATTCTCTCGGATGTGGAGTGATCCATAGGCTTTCCAGGAAGGCAGGTAGAAGGTGGAAATGGATACTCAAGGCCATGGATGTGGTCAAAGAGAATAATACAAGAAGAAATACAATCCAGAGATGGATCTGGAACTCAATGGGATAATATCAAGGATGGAGAGGCTAGCATTGAGGATGCAGCAGGAGGCAAAGGTACACTGGCAGAATGAATTTCCTCTTAACAGGAATGTAAAATGGTCTGTTCAAAAGTTGTTGTCCAGAAATCAGCAAGAAGAGTTGAGAAGGTGGTTGAGGCATGTTGAAAACCTTAGTGACACAGAGGAGAGGATGGTTTACATCTATGAACCATAAATTGGGAGACACCTCAATGATGAGGAGGAGGTGAGATCAGATAAGATCTCATAAACTGCCAGGTGAGGAGAAATGGACTTTCAAGTTCCCAAGTGGGAAATGTAAGGAGATCGGGTGGAGATATCGTATGTTGTCAGAGGCACAGTACTAAAAGTTCAGATTTCTAGGTGGGAAATGAGATGGGATTAGCTGATCTCATAGACTGCCAGGTGGGAAAAAGAGAAGTCCCAAATTGCTAGGTGGGCAGGGGGAAAGAGAGGAGACTGCATGAAAGTATCAGGAGCTCAGAAGTGAGTTCATATCAGCAAGGATTGATTATAGGTGAAGACTCATGTGGGGTTGTATACCATATGAATGAATATGATGAGAAGTTAGAAACTTCCACCATCATAGAGGAGGATCAGAAGAGTATTTTGATCATTGGAGGAATCAAGAAATTCCTACCAAACAACCAAGTAGAGGCCAGTGCACATGATGAAAGTGCAGAAGAAGAAGAAATACGGCCAGTATAAACTATCAAAGAGGAAGAAATGGAGTAGGCACTAATGTATATCCCAACATAAGGAGAAGAGAATTCAAAAATATTGCTCAAAACTTTCATCCAGGAAGATGAACAGGAGATGACTGTAGCATTGGAACTTGCAGAAGAAGAGGAAGTAGACAACATGGACTTTACTGATCTGTATGCATAAGTGGAAGCCCTAGAGAGAAGGGTAATGGTGAAAATCTTGCACATCCAACAGGCTAAGTTGGAAGAAGATGGAGGAGCATACCATCCAGTGGAATAGTTGGAGGGAGTTGGAGATATGCCAGCACAAGAGGAGATGACAAAAGAAAACAATATGTGAGAGGAGGAAGTTGAGCAACAGCTCGGTGTTGATACTGTGGAACTGGAGTCTGTAGCAGGGTGGCAAGGTAATTCCACAGGAGAAGAAAATGATATGGGGGATCCAGATTATCTACACACTGATAAGTATGGAAAGCAGAAGGAAGTGCAGCAGAGAAGACTGCATAAGAACAACCAACCACTGGAGCAGTTGGACAGGGTGATAGAGAAGATCAGAGAAATCATGTTGAGGTCAGCAGAAGAAGTCAAGAAAGGGAAGCTGAATAGATGAGAACCTTCCATAGTATTAGGAAAGAGGAAAAAGAAGCAACAGCAACAGCAACAACAACAACATAGCTGGAGAGGAGCAAGAGGACAACTCCAAGGGATAGTTTGGGATCCAAGAGGATTTCAACAATGGAGAAGAGGATCTCATGAGTGGGATCTCATGATTTTTCTAGCAATGGAGTATGATGTAGGAGAATTTCTCCACCTCAGCAATGCACCAGCATTCCAGCATATCGGTGCGCATTTCAAAGAAGGAGAGGCATTGACCCTCTCATTTTCAAATTTGAAATATGATCCTTAATGGATTTGTGTTGTAAGGTTGTAAGAACTGAGCCATGCCTTTGTACAGGTAGTGGATAGGGTCACCTTAAATAGTTTCTTGTAAGAAGATCTAGATCGTAGTCAGGTCTGGATCATCACTTGTGTAATGCACCGTACGAGAATGGTGTCGTAACTGAGACAGTGATGGCACTAAGGCAGTGGAGAGGATAATATCGTAGAGCCCTCTTTTGTAAATGAGAGAGAGAGAGAGGGAGAGATCTTGGTAGAGAGGTCTCAGAAGAAGAACTCAGGATAGATTTAGATTAGGAGAGCTTGAGAGAATTGGGACTCTATTACAGTCCCGTTTTTTGTAAACATTTGTATAGACACACACAAAGATAATAGAAAAGTAGTTTTTCTTGCATATGCTGTGTTTATGTATTTGTGTCCATTATTATGCTTTTATATGTCATTCATGTTTTGAATGCATGAATTTGTGAAGTATTGTATGAGTTTCAATTGTTTCTTTTTTTAGTCTCGAGTGCAAGGAGCGCACACAGTCCGCAAGGAGTGCGTTGATAGAGGTGAGTTAACCTCAGAGAAGCTCAAGAGAGATAGTGTTGAACCTTCATCAACAAAAGTGCAAGGAGTGCACAGAAAGAACTCTATGGTGAGCTAGGAAAGAGACAAAGTTACTGAATACTCTATAAGGAGGAGATTTGCAAGGTGTGCATCGAGTAAGGAGAATGTCATGTCGGGGAGAAGAATTTATTTTCAAGAAATCCTTCGATCTGAATTATCAAAATCCCAGAAGCGCAAGGAGTGCATGGAAGATCAAAATATTTGAGGAAATGAAGATCATAAGGGATAACACAGAGAGTGCTTAGGAGACAGACTTGTTCTAAGCCCAAAAGCTCAGAAGAGATAACACTTACAAGAGCGTAAGAGAGAGCCAATATAGTCGGGTTCACTGGAGAAAGTTCAAAGGCCGAAACCTTTGAAAAATGATTAAATATTCTAAGTCGGGAGAGGTCAAGAGCTCAGGAGGAGGAGCGACAACATCCATCAGATTGGTTGTGAGGAGGAGGATCCTGGATCGTTATATCAACATTTAGTTACATAAGGAAGTGCAGAGGAGGAAACAGATCTCAGTCATTGGATCACAATGTCGAGAATCAACAGTCATTTGATCTGTGTAAGGTGAATGAGCCTTAACGCTTCGCATGCACAGGAGAGAGAACCTATCAAGGTCTGAGACTTGATATTTCCAAAGCCCGAAGATACGGAAAGATGAAGTGAAATCTTAGTCTTTTGATAATCTAAAGTGGACCTGAGCCGTCGAATGGTCTGAAGTGAATCTGAACCAACAGAACTAGAGGAGACGTGGCGTAAATCTGTGAGCTTCGGATAAATATCTGAAGTAATTCATAGTCGTCATATCAAGGGAGACATGGCGTAGATCCATGCACTTCGGGTAAAGTCCTGAAGTAAAATTCAATCATTGATCTGAGGAGGAAACACTTCATTGGATTACAGCCTTCGAATAAAATCCATCGGAGGAAGGCAGAGTTTGAGATTTGAGATTTTCGAAGCCCGAAAATCCGAATTGACGAGAACCATGGATGTGAAGGTGGATATGTGGCGAAAAATCCAGAACTCCAGAAGAAAGTAGAGGGGGAAATGTCTGAATACCCAGAGAAGATATTGATCGTTGATCGAGAAGGGAGTCATAGGACCGTTGATCTAGTTGAGGGTGCCAAAGTCCTGAAGCGGGAGCACAACCATTGATTTAGGAGGATAGGTTTCTGTAGATCGTCAGCTTCGAAAGATTGATGTATGGAGGAAGGTGGAGTTTGAGATTTGAAAAGTATGAAGTCTGGAATCACAAATAGATCCCATCCATTGATCTAGGAGAGGCATATGTGGTCCATGGATTTTGAAGGGGAAGATCTGAGAAACCAGCTTAGGAGTATCGTCAAGATCAAGGGATCGACGGTCCCATAGATTTTCGGGGAGTGAATGTGCGTGAAATTTAACAGGTAATTGCGTGGTAATGTGAGGTCATCATCACCAAGGTCACATGTGGAGAAGGGGCTTATCAAAAGGATCTTACAGAGTGTGAGAAGTTGACATTTTAGAAAGCCAAAAACCTGAAGTAAATTAGGGTCATCGATCTAGGAAAGGAAATCGGCGGTAGGGAATAATTTTTGGGAGAAGAAGCGAAATAAATGAACGTGCTAGTTCACAGCCTAAAATGAATGGGAGTCGCTGATCTCGTCGAGGTAGGAGATCAATGGGCATGATCAAAAGGAGATCGGGTGAACACTTTCAGGTTGCGGGGATAGGGATCCTCCGTAATGAGTGAGCACGTTCATGGCCCGAAATTGTTGTGAACCATCGATCGATGGGTAGATTGACGAGGGTTAGATCATGACCTTAGGAAATAAGCTGGTCTGATAGACCTATACACAGAAGGAAAATGAACCTGTGTATAGTTTATTTGGGTCAATGAGTAACCTGAAGAGCCGATCCGACTCAACATTTAGAAAGATCCTAGACCGGAAGGTCGCAGAACCCCAAGAGGGTAGGGGGGTTGCATCAGCATACATAAACAATTTGAAACAAAATCAACGTGTGCCCCATTAATAAGTCACTCTTTCCCATGTACTCTAGTCCTGGTACAATGTCTTTTCATTGTTCCTTTTATAATCTATTCGACAGTACACACATTCTCGCATCTAGTACTGCAAGGGCATATTTTTATGGTGTTGATGAAACAATGAACGAAAAAATAGGGATTTTTCATAACAATTATGACACACGTACATTGTATATACGTTAATGTAGAACTTGAAAGAAAAATGAAGAAAGGATGATGCAAACTTAAAACTTGTGTCAACCAATTTGTGTACTTTGAAAGAAAAATAGGATTTATGGTTTACATGACGAATTGATGATGGAAACAAGTGGGTGTGTGAGTCAAATTTGAGTCCAGACACCCTCCCATATCATTAAGGCATGTGAATAGTCTATCCATGTCAAATTTCAGTGCATACAGGAAAAAATTGAAAAACTTTCAATGTTGGCCCCATTCACAGGTAATTGTTGCCCATGTACTCTAGTCCTAGTACAATGTATTTTCTTTGTTCCTTTTAAAATTCATTCGAAAGTACAGACGTTATTGCATCTAGTACTATAAGGGCATATTTTTATGGTTTTGATTAAACAATGAATGAAAAAAGAGGGATTTTCATCACAACTATGACTCACGTACATTGTATATATGTTAATGTAGAACATGAAAGAAAAATGAAGAAAAGCTGATGCAAACTTAAAACTTGTGTCAACCAATTTGTGTACTTTAAAATAAAAATAGGGTTTATGGTTTACATGACGAACTGATGATGGAAAAAAGTGGGTGTGTGAGACAAATTTGAGTCCAAAATCCCTCCCATATCATTAAGGCATGTGAATAGTCTATCCATGTCAAATTTTAGTGCATACAGAAACACCTTGAAAAAATTTCAATGCTGGCCCCATTCACAGGTCATTGTTGCCCATGTACTCTAGTCCTAATACAATGTATTTTCGTTGTTCCTTTTAAAATTTGTTCGACAGTATACACATTCCCACATCTAGTACTAGAAGTGCATATTTTAATGGTGTTGATTAAACAATGAACGAAAATAGAGGGATTTTTCATCACAACTATGACACACATACATTGTAAAGACATTAATATAGAACCTGAAAGAAAAATGAAGAAAGGATGATATTGCAAACTTAAAACTTGTGTCAACCAATTGGTGTAATTTGAAATAAAAATAGGTTTTATGGTTTACATGATGAATTAATGATGGAAACAAGTGGGTGTGTGAGTCAAATTTGAGTGCAAAAAACCTCCCATATGTTATAATATGAAGGATGTGTGCTCATTTTACCATTGACAATACCCTTTTCACCCAACCATAGGCCGAAGCCACCCTCTAAGCATCTTAACCTTGAATGAGAATTACTCCGGAAGCAAACCCTAGGGTAGATAACCAAACAAGGTGTAGCATATCTTCCTCCAAGGATAACGCACCAACAATAGATGATCAGATATTCCAAACCCTAGCCAAGAGATAGTCCAAGTCAATACTGAAAACTGGTTGCTGCAGCAGCTGCACCTGCAGCTCTCCTCCACATGTGTGCACCAAACCGGGAACTGCAGTGCACACTAGTTGCTACTCTACAATTCTGAGATGTGTCAAATGAGAACTGGCGCCCTATATTTATAGTGGTTCTGCCAGATTTGTTGGGGCCAAATTCTCCTTCTGGGTACATGTCTGTTCAGTATATTATTATTATTTTTGGTCGACTTCTTCTCTTGGAGGCTAATAACCTAATATAAATTATCTTCTTGAGCCACAAGACTTCTAGGGTTATTAGCCAACTCATTAGGGTTTTCTCTTTCTTTCCGGAGTCTTTTATTCTTGTCAAGTTTACATGTGGAGGTAAATACCTCTCGTAGATACCATAATATTAACACTCCCTCCTAGCTAGGGAGGTATTACAGGTAATGTTCTTGACAAGAAAAATATACCATTTAACCAGTAGCATCAACATAGTCGTTTAGACTATCTCATGACTAGATCATGAGCATCACCATCACCATTAGCTGCATCATCTCTCGAAACCATACTTCATCTGAGTAATCAGACATGATGTTGGATAAGTCACTCACACCATAGAGTGATACAAGAGCCATTCTTATAATCTAGAAGATTAAATGCTCTGAACCATTTTCCGTCTGGAAAATCTTTGTTCATCATTCATCTGGATGATGATTATCTCCAATAAACTGTTGATAGTCTTCAAGGAAATTAGAACAAAAATAGAACACAACTGTATCTATCCATAGTAGTACATAACTACAATCCAGTGGTACACTACCACACCAAGTAACACAAAAGTACTTGATCAACAACGTATAGTCATGAACAGTGGAACATATCCACCACAGTAGTCTTCATCTACTGTCATACAGTCTTCATAACAAACATCTGATAGAAACCTACACAGAAACAATGTTATGATATAAACTGAATCCTCTGGGCCAATATTTCACTCACATATGTGAGCTCTGAAAGAATATCTTCCCTCAGAGTAGAACAATGACATATCTGGACTATTCTTCTCAAGCAAGGAAGAATAATTGTCTTGTCTTCTGAACTTGGACCATTCCCCACCTTGGTCCATTCTTCCTACACTAATCAAAGTGTACCCTGGAGAGAATGTATAACCCTAAGGAATGATGAGCCTATACCATTCCCCACCCCGAGCCATTCCTCCTACACTAATCAAAGTGCACCTTGGAGAGAATGTATAAACCCTAAGGAATGTTTGTCCCTAATTGTTGAGCCTGGACCATTCCCCACCCTGGTCCATTCCTCCTACACTAATTAAAGTGCACCTTAGAGAGAATGTATAAACCCTAAGGAATGAATTTCTTGACCATTTCCTCTGTTAACCACAAGAGGAAAAGAATGTCCTGCATCAACCTCCAAAATGGACAATTCCTCATGTTAACCACAATGAGAAATCGTTGTCCGGTGAGGAGGGCCAATCTTCTTGAGTAACCCTCAAGAAGAGAGACTTCCCTAGACCACTCCCCATGTTAACCACAATGGGAAGTCATTGTCTATGATACATTAGAAATCAAAATACTTCCCATGTTAACCATAATGGGAAGTGACTGTTCGTCAAAAATCTCAATCCACTTTCCGAACAGGAAAGCATCTGTCCAAGATGGACTATTTTTCAATCTTGAAAATGAATGTCTTCAATAATGTTTTCAGTGCTCCCTCCTAACCTGGAGAGTCATTTCTTCCTTTTTCAATGAGAACGAATTTTTTTCCACGAGCTCCAGCTTGAGTACACAAACTCTTTCATCTTGGATAGAAGCTTTACCAAAATGTCTGCTTATCTACTCATCTGTGGAGATATGTATTGGAGAATCATTTTCTCCTTTCTAGACTTCATCATGGATAATGTAATGCTTGATTTCAAATGTACTTTAGTTTGGAACACTGTGAAGGCTTCATGTAGATCTGAACAATAGAGTATATCATAGTTGGAAAACTGGAACATATCCATGTGGCACTTCTTCTGCTATCATGAGATATGATCTACTGAGTAGTCATCTTGATGTTATAGGAAATCTTCACCACTTCTGCTGTGAACTGTAGGTTCTCCACCAAGTTATATTCTTTTATCTGCATATAAGAGTCTCTTTATGGTATGCCTCAGAGTCTTGATATTTCTCTTCATACGCTCTTTATTCAATTTCTCTGGAGAACATTCCTTGCATTCATCTGATGTAGAATTCTGACTCATGGATGTTGCGGATGATATAATGACTTATGTAGAGATAAGTCTGGTTTATTGGAACAAGTAATTATCATAGTATTCTCCCTCCATTTGGGAGAACCTCTTATTCTAGATCTCACAATGCTTTCATTCATAAGTCTTCCATACATTGGTTCTTCATCATGACTTTCAATTCTTCTGCTTGATTGCTTTTAGTGAGTTCATATCAAGCTGACAATCTTGTGATTCTTGATACAATGACTGGTTGTTATGGCTTCTCTTTATTTCTTGGAATCTTCATGTGTTTCTTTAGTTCTCGGGTCCATGGAGTTTCTTATAGATTCCATGCCCTAGAGATTCCACTTCTTCCTTTCATCATAGGATCACGGATTTGGATGGACAACCAAGGATACTTTAAGGCTTCTCTTCGAAGGAGACTTATTATAAGATTTAACTGAACACATACTATCTTTCATGGTTACTATCATGGATATATATACTTCATCATCTTCAATGGATCATAGTATTATCTCCCTCCTAACCCTTGCTTCATGTAAGAGTGCATATAATTGATTCCCTCTGTCTAACAGATTCCACGCTTCCATCTGCATCCTTATTGTCTTCTACAATATATAATTGGCTCTCTTGTCCAACAGAGTCCACGCTTCCTTCTTGTTTTCTTCTACAAAACATCATAAGTCTTTTCCCAATTTTCTCTCGATTGCAGACTTCTTTCTGTATTTGCTTCTTCTAAGTCTCTTCATGATTGATTCAGCTTATCTTGTAATAGCTTCCACATGATTTGTATTTCATTCTTTCATGTGTATTATCTAATGATATCTATTTTCATCTTGTTTGTTCTTCCATAGGCATAGTTATTATTGGAACATATTATCTTCCAAGAGATAGATATACAAGATATGTATAAAGACGATGCAAATAAGATATGTATAGAGATGATGCAAACAAGATATGTAAAAGGAATAAGAAGAGTGTTGTTACCTTTTAGAAGAAGAAGTCTCTTCCATCCTACTTAGTCTTCTTTGTAGGTTCCTTTTCTTTAGCAGTTCATGCTTTGTGTTTCTCCTTCCTTTTATTTAGTTCGGGACAATGATTCTTGTAGTGACCATACTTTTGACAGTTGAAGCATTGTACTTCTGAAATGTCTTTCTCTTGATTTGGCTTCCTCCTTGAGCCAAACTTCCTTTTGTTCCTGAAGTTCTTGAATCTTGTTGTGAAGGCTTGATCATCTTACTTCCTTTGGGGTTTCTCTTTTGCATTGATCCTTTATTCTTCTTGAGCACAACATGTCCAAAGTTATTCAAATGTCGGATACTCCTTCCTTGTGTTCATGCTTGCGGAAAATGCATCCCACATCTTGGGAAGACCATTGAGTACTATGTTCACCAATTCCTTCTCTGAAGTGATCTCTTCGATAGCTTGTAGTTGATATCTTAACTGGGAGATCCTTACAAATTATGATGTTATGTTGTCATCATCATTCATCTTCATGTCACGGAGCTCATTTTTCAGACTCATAACTTGTCCAATGTTTTTGACTGAGAAGATATTTGTTAGAGCATCGTACATATTCTTCGATGAGTCAAGATGGGAGATGTAGGGTATCAAGTGGTATTTTATAGAATCCACTATGATACTCATGGAATTGATGTCAACATCTTTGAACTTCTCCAACGTTCTATGGTTCCTTCTCTTTTCCTTCTTCAAACTCTGGCTTCACGATCTTTCCTTTCACGATATCCATCACTTTATTCTTGGCAAGGATGAGGTCAATCCTTGTCTTCCACGCTCTGAACTTAGAGGCTCCATCTAACTTGTTCTCATACTTCGTAGAGTTAGTCATGGCTGCTTTGACTTGGTCAAACACTAGATTTGACCATAAATTCAAACTTCATGTCTTGGCTTGCTGAGAATACTGGGAGATGTGCTAGGCTAGGGTGCATTTATTTGTCTAGAGATTTAGGTCAATCCCTTCACTTAAGGTGCCTCAACAAGAGGATTAGGGTTTCTGCAACTGCTCCTGCTAGTAACCCTAGTGGTAGTGTCTTGGAAGCTTCTTCTGCTAGTAACCCTAGTGAGAGTTCCTCAGTGAGCTCAATATCCTAGTGGCTATGTTTCCTTCCAGCATTTAGAATGAATGAAGGAGGTGTGGGTCCATAACATGTTAGAATATGAAGGATGTGTGCTCTTTTTACCATTGACAATACCCTTGTCACCCAACCATAGGTCGAGGCCACCCTCCGAGCACCTTAACCTTGACTAAGAATTACTCTAGAAGCAAACCCTAGGCTAGATAGCCAAACAAGGTGTAGCGCATCTTCCTCCAAGGATAGCACACCAAAAATAGTTGATCAGATAGTCCAAACCCTAGCCAAGAGATAGTCCAAGCCAATACTGAAAATTGGTTGCTGCAACAACTGCATCTACAACTCTCCTCCACACGTGCGCACCGAACTGGGAACTGCAGTTCACACCAGTTGCTACTATGCAATTCTGAGATGTGTCAAATGAGAACTAGCACCCTGTATTTATAGTGGTTCTGCCAGATTTGTTGGGGCCGACTTCTCCTTCTCGGTACATGTCTGTTCAATATATTATTATTATTTATGGTCGACTTCTTCTCTTGGAGGCTAGTAACCTAATATAAATTATCTTGTTGAGCCGACAAGACTTCTAGGGTTATTAGCCAACTCATTAGGGTTTTCTGTTTCTTTTCGTAGTCTTCTATTCTCATCAGGTTTACACGTGGAGGTAAATACCTCCCGCGGCTACCATAATATTAACACCATATCATTAAGGCATGTGAATAGTATATTCATGCCAAGTTTTAGTGCATACAGAAACAATTTGAAAAAAATTCAACGTTGGCCCCATTCACATGTCATTATTTCCCATGTACTCTAGTCCTAGTACAATGTCTTTTTGTTGTTCCTTTTAAAATTCGTTCGACAGTACACATGTTCCTGCATCTAGTAATGCAAGGGAATATTTTTATGCTGTTGATTAAACAATGAATGAAAAAGATGGATTTTTCATCACAACTATGACACACGTACATTGTATATACATTAATGTAGAACGTGAAAGAAAAATGAAGAAAGCATGATATTGCAAACTTAAAACTTGTGTCAACCAATTTGTGTACTTTGAAATAAAAATAGGGTTTATGGTTTACATGAATAATTGATGATGGAAACAAGTGGGTGTGTGAGTCAAATTTGAGTCCAGAAACCCTCCTATATAGTTAAGGCAAGTAGATAGTCTATCCATGTCAAATTTAAGTGCATACAGAAACATTTTGAAAAAATTTCAACGGTGGCCCATTCACAGGTCACTGTTGCCCATGTCTAGTCCTAATACAATGTCTTTTCATTGTTTTTTTTTTAATTCATTCGACAGTACACACGTTCCCACATCTAATATTGCAAGGGAATATTTTTATGATGTTGATTAAACAATGAACGAAAAAAAGAGGGATTTTTCATCACAACTATGACACACACACATTATATATACCTTAATGTAGAACCTGAAAGAAATATGAAGAAATCATGATATTGCAAACATAAAACATGTGTCAACCAATTTGTGTACTTTGAAAGAAAAATAGGGTTTATGGTTTACATGATGAATTGATGATGAAAACAAGTGGGTGTGTGAGTCAAATTTGAGTCCAGAAACCCTCCCATATTGTTAAGGCATGAAAATAGTCTATCCATGTCAAATTTCAGTGTATACATAAACAGTTTGAAAAAAATTGAACATTGGCCCCATTTACAGGTCATTGTTTCCCATGTACTCTAGTCGTAGTACAATGTACTTTTGTTGTTCCTTTTAAAATATGTTTGATATTGCACATGTTCCCGCATCTAGTACTGCAAGGGAATATTATTATGGTGTTGATTAAGCAATGAACGAAAAAAGACAGATTTGTCATCATAGTTATGACACACATACATTGTGTATACGTTAATGTAGAACCTGAAAGAAAAATGAAGAAAGGGTGATGCAAACTTAAAATTTGTGTCAACCAATTTGTGTACTTTGAAAGAAAAATAGGGTTTATGGTTTACATGATGAATTGATGATGGAAAAAAGTGGGTGTGTGAGTCAAATTTGATTCCAGAAACCCTCCCATATCATTAAGGCATGTGAGTAGTCTATCCATGTCAAATTTCAGTACATACAGAAACAATTTGAAAAACTTTCAATGTTGGCCCCATTCACAGGTCACTGTTGCCCATGTACTCTAGTCCTAGTACAATGTCTTTTCTTTGTTCCTTTTAAAATTCATTCAACAATACACACGTTTCCACATATAGTACCGCAAGGGAATATTTTTATGGTGTTGATTAAACAATGAATGAAAAAAGAGGGATGTTCATCACAACTATGACACACATACATTGTATATACCTTAATATAGAACCTAGAAGAAAAATGAAGAAAGGTTGATGCAAACTTAAAACTTGTGTCAACCACTTTTGGTACTTCGAAAGAAAAATAGGGTTTATGGTTTACATGATGAATTTCTTTCCACGTAACTCATGGGACAAAGTCCCATGTTTTCAAATAGTTTCAACAAAGATTCTATATAAATGACAAACACGTTCATCAAAACTTCGTTGTTGCAATACTATGACAAAAATGATGACATCTACGATCATGATGGTATAAAAATGAATGAGATTCTATTGGTTTCAATAATAATTTATCCTCTACTGAACAAGGCCAACCACGTGAAGGTGGAAGCTCATATGGACCGTACCTTCCCCCTCACATCACTCTCAATTCCCTAATATCCAATCTATAAAATAGAAAATCATCGAAAGCAACCTAGTCAGATTCATGCATAGAAACTACAAAAACAAAAATTACTTAAGGTAAATGAAATTTTGTGTTTGTAAATGATATTTTTAGTTTACCACGTACTTTAGTATATTGGCGACTATTTTCATGTATCACATAATAATTAAACAATATGTAACATAGGATATAAAAACGTCGTATAAAACTCAAAAACATGTAATTAACCCATGACATAAGTATATTATTTTAAGAGAATAATTCATACAAATTAAAATATATAGTCATGTACCTAATCCAACTCAACATCTGAATAATCATCCTTATTTTGTATCTTCTTCTTCAATGAACTCAACATTTGTATCATCATCCAGTTCAGAAATGGTTTTGAAAGGATTGACGATATCATCATCGTCGTCAATGTAATTTTCTAGCATATTTTCATCTACATCATCATCAAGAACTGCATTGTCTCCTACGCCTAGATCATGATCTTCTTCGTCTGTCGACCTTGCATAATCTTCTGGCTCTATCTCATCTTCTTATTCAATATCATCTTCTTCCTGTACATGAGTATACTTAATTGGCCTTCCTCTTGGATCATATCTAACAACAAATGACCAATCCCTCTCACTTGGAACATTTGAGTAAAAGACCTATTCACATTGGCTTGGAAAAACATAGAGATCATGTCATCTTTCAAAAACTATTGTTTTAATCATCGGAAATACGTTGGCATGTTGAATAACAGTTATTTCCTCATCACGTTAATCCATTTGTAACCTATACATTTGATGTCGAACAAAACTAATTTGAAGGAATTAAAGTCACACTCAAGTATGTCATTCAAATACCCATAGTATCTATTTTCAGATTCTCATGGATATCTGACACTCCTAGAGGAAACATTAGTGATATGGAATAATGCAGTTATGACACTATTAGAAGTTTTCCTAGTTTCATCCAACTATTTGATGTGAAATTTATGACCATTGCACCACATAGCCTTGTGGTGCTTCAACTGCAATATTCCATATATGTAAAAGATGCATTTTCAATTAATAAATTAACATATTTATATAAATTGGAAAGTATATGAAAAAGATAGTACACATGTAGTCACATTAATATAATATAAAATAACTGAATAAAATGGGTGAACTTGCTTGCCTGCCCATCTTTCAAACCATATGATAAATCAATTTCCCTTTGCGTAACATTGGCATCTCCATTACGATGAGCTTCTCTAACCAATTCAAATAGTCGTTTCCATGATAAACTACCGCCATGATGTTGTTTACATTTTTCAATCCATATATTCATCCATTCAAGATTGTTTGCAATGTATAAATGCGGTGCATCACAATCTTGAGCAACTGAATCAAAAAATCATAATTCACCAATATTAAATATTAGTTATAACCTCCATGGTAAATATTAATAATTTATAAAATAACAGATATTAATATATTAATGAGTATGATCATATACACAAAAAATGAAAAATTTATGTGTATTAATATAAATCTCAACAATTATTAATATATTACCTCTCATTTTTTTCATTCTACCTTTCCCCAATAGGTGCTCCTGATCTTCAATTTTTTTGATGGAGTTCACATCCCAAATGTGATCCACTGCATGCATAGTTGGCATTGATAATTTAGGAAGATACTGGCTAATATACACCATGGATTGATATACCATATATCCCTCCACCATAGAACCCTCGGGACGTGCTTTTTGTCTAACCAAAGCCGTCAATGATTTCAGGTGCCTCTCCACCATCCACATTGACTTGTGTGTACAGGTCCACAAATTTCAATCTCCTCAACTTGGTGTATGAGGTAGTGTTCTTGTGCATTGAAAAATGTTGGAGGTATATACTTTTGCATTTCACACATTCGCCGAGGAATTTCTCTCTTCTAATACTTAATATCATCTTCATGGATTTCTTTCAATGACAACCATCTACATGAGATCATGACACAAGAAAATAACATGTTTCAACATAACATAATATAATATATTACATTACAAGTAAAACACATGTCACTAAGTACAACAACAAATTGAAAGAACATTTTGCATATAAATCACAACTAATTACCTCATGTATTTTCCAAGATCATATATAACTTGTTTGACATTGTTGTGAAAGTCATTTGGGAGAGATAGCGACATAACATACTGTAACAAAAAAAATGAATCGTTATTTGTTTCCACCAAAGTAGACAAAACAAAAAAAAAACTTAAAAGATGTATAAGGCCAATATCTAAATATGTATACCAAAATTATTACCTTAATGAAGGTATGCCAAGCATGTGTTTTTACCCCACCAAATTCACCTTTCTTCATTAAGATATTATTTATGTTTGAAGCAAAACCCGTGGGAAATTTAATTCTTTGAATGATCTCTTTTGCATCATTTCTTTGTTGCTCTGTTAATAACCATGGAAGGTTATTTCGGTCTCCATCTCTATTTGATTGGATCACACTTCTCATTGTAATATTGGCTTCCTGAATGTTAGTACAAATTTGTACAATGTTTTCTTTATCCCTCCTACCATCTATGATTCACCATAATGTTTCTTCCACATTCTTCCCGATATGCATTGTATCAAACAAATGAACTATTTTTATCTTCTCATAGTAGGGCAACCTCATGAATTGAGTGAGATAAAATTTCATTCCTCATGGAAGCCCATTATTAATACCTTCATGATGGTGGCCTTCATGAAGCATAAAATAAATCCCAACAATAATTATCAAATACGGTAAACTAAATTTAATAATTAAAATAAAAATTCAAAACATTACATATACGATACATAAATAAAATGCATACCTTGACAATTTCTATTATATTCCAACCTCCATAGGTGAGGTTTCATTCTTTGTGGTTTTAAACCAGTCTCTTATTTCCCATTGAAAATATGTTTTTCAATAGTATGATACCTATGGTTCTTAGGGAGGAGGTGCCTATACTCATAAAAGACCACCTTTCCTAAAAAAATTGAATGACGATACTTCATCTATAGTTTGATAATCCATTCCAATGTCTTTCATAATGGCATGCAAATATCAATATGTGCGAGGTAAAATATTTGACGATGGTAACAAAAATTCACTTAACAATCTACAACATAACAAATAACTAGTTAATGTAAATAATATTAATTGTAAAAATTGCATTCTTATTTTACACATTATTTAAAACTAAAAACAATTAGAAAAAAGTCAACATTTATGTATATATGATGAAAAATATTACATACCTTAGGATTTGTGTCATACAAGTGTTCGACAAATTATTCATAACCTTTAAGTTCACTAGGAGCAATGTAGCGGAGATAATATTTTCTCTCGAGCCTTCAGAAAGTCATTTATTTTCCTTTTCTAATAGAGGTTCATCATAAATACCATGATTGTCCCCATCCTCATCCGACTGAGCAAACAAATATTGGATCATTTTATTTGTCCCATCATCTTCTTCCATGGGATAATTAACTTGATTTTCCCATCATCCTCTTCCATGAGATCCTCATTTTCTTGATCATGTTCCTCATCTTGTACAACATCATTTCAATGTTGACTTTGTCAAACAGTGTAACGGTTAATGTTGGATTTTTCAAATAGTTTAACAGTCATCATTGAATTATCGCTCTTGTGACGATAACCAAAGGTCATCGCAAGAGAGACAGGAGTCCACTATCTTCACGTTCATCGCTCTTGAGACATACAACTGATTCCGTCGCAAGAGCGACGAACGCAGGCTATATTTATAAAAAAAAAAAAAAAAATCAACTATTTATCTTCAATTTTGCAACGAAAGGGTTCTTTCGTCGCAAGTAGTCATCGTAAATGTTTCAATATGTAGTAGTGAACAATTCTAACAATTGTATCAGATTGTTAAATCATACATCAAATAGTAAACAGTTTCATACATTTAAATCCATGGAGCTACCCTATGCATATCATTAAACACATGAAAATATGACAATAAATGGTCATATATTCAGAGGAAATCACTTCAATATCATAATCTAGACAACACGCAGTTACTTTGAACATGTCATAAAACTTGTTGCTTGAGATTTTATTAAAGGGGGTATGATACAAGAAACCATGATATGGGAGGGGTGGATTTTACAAGAGCACATACACAAAAAGAAGAAAATACTAAAGCATAATGTAGGGGATGAGTCTCTTAAATCTTACATCCTTGAAAATGTCAATTTTCACACACAACTTTATGTGAGTAATTTCATTTATGAAAATTGTTTCGTAGTGATCTAACAGTAAAACCCTAGCTATTATCACTGAACAATTTTACACTAAAATTATTGACTGAAAACATATGCAACAGAAACACAAAGATCAGAGATGAATCATCAATACACATGAGACACAATTTTAGTTTTGTAATATTGTTATTATTAGAAATCCTGAGGGAAAAAACATCCCTCCCAACGAATACAATATCACCAAAATATGAGGACATCCTTATCCTCCAAAGTAACCAAAAATGAGAAAAACCTTGTTCTCGAATAACCATACAAATCAGAAATCCAAACTTCAACAATATTATGGAAATATCCTTTGCTGACGAATCTACTATAGACCACATGTATGGCCTAATTATATCACCTGTCATCCTGTATGGATCTGTAACTGCCCAAAAAATTAGATATGTGATTCAGCTTAACGGAAATCCACGTAGATACATTTTTTCCTCCATTGAAAATCGCATATACCCTATATGTGATTCATCCTTCTGCAACCCGTGTATATACATGATTCATACTCTTGCAAACCGTGCATTGTACGAAAAATTTGTTCCACATGTGTGACCTTCTTTGCTTCTCTCTTCAGGGCCAGATTCACCTCCTTGCAGACTTTCCCTTTGATGAGATCACCAATCCTCCTTGGCATAAGTGCAGACTCACTTATGCCAACTCCATCATGTCACCACACTATGATACAATATGAGATGTCACAATGACCTCTCTCCTTTATATACAATCCTTAGGGGTCACCATAGAAACCCCTCCACAAGTCAACATCGAATTAGGCTTTCCTTGTGGGTGTGAAGCCCCAACACAAGCCCACAAATCCCATCACCAAACCCATGAATCCCAAACTCAAAGACAAAGGTTTTTTCACCAAACTGAAAGTGTGATGTGGTTCCCATGATGATTCCCACATGCCCAACACCTAGGGTCGTGTGACAAGACCTACCTGAAGCTACGAAAATAAACACTCCCTCTTAGTGAGGAAGGTATTATCACCACACTCCACATGTGGGAATGCCTCCTGATGCTACAAAAGGATCAACACTCCCTCTTAGTGAGGGAGGCATTTCATTCTCCGTCATTACCTAGAAGTAGTTTTGTCTCCCATGCTGGATATTCTACCACAAATACTCTCCAATATTCCTGATTGGTTGCTCCCTCTATCATCGAAGAAAATATTTCTTTTCAGTCCCCTTAACTGGATGCATCCTCGGTCACTGAAGAAAATTATGTTGTCTGACATGATTCCATCCTAGATGAAACCCTTCTCCTAGAAGCCTCTTACTCATGAGCAACCTTTCTGGACATATCAACCCATGACACCCTCATGAAAGTCTTGGAATATGCCTCTCTCCCATATGAACCTGAAGGTAGACTCCCTCTGAATGGTTGACTCTCCCTCCAAAGGTGGACTCCCTCCAAATGTGGACTCCCTTTGAATTCAATGACTCCCTCTGTCACTCTAAGTCTACACAACCTGCTCCCTATCCATTGTCCTCTACATAGTCTTGGGAGGCTTATCCTCCCTACTAGATCCTGAGGGTCAAATTCCCCTAAACTCTAGATATCTCTAATCCAAAAATACTAGTTGGGCTACCTTCCTCATCACTATTGGAGCTACCTGCTTCCTCTAAACCTGTTCTACTATTGGGACCACCTACCTCACCACTAGTGGATCCACCTTCTCCCTCTGTGCTACTGGTGGGGCCACCTACCTCACCACTGGTGGATCCACCTTCCTCCTCCTCACCTGTCTCTCTACTCCTTCCATATGGAAATATTCTTCGCTATCCACCAACCAAGTCCCCCTTCTAGAGATTGTACCTGAAAGGTAAGATACCAACAAGATCTCCCTCTAGAACCTATTTGCAACCTCATCAACCTATGCTACTAGTGCTTGTTGTCTTCTTCCTCTTCCCCTCCCATGTGTACACTATGAAACGTAATTCCCAAAGTCATGAAACTCAAAACATATGATACTACTAAGATCCTTTCTTCATCTTGGTTCTAGAGATGCTTATCTCTTGGGAGAATCCCTTCTCCCTAGTGAACCTCTAATGCCTGGATAACCTCTTCTACCCTTCATAGTGTAGGATGTAAGGGCCTAGTTATGATCACTGCTACTCTTCACCATGCCATTCATATCATCCCTAGACACAAACTGGGTCTTCTCATGAATATAATCAATCTATATCCTCTCAAACCCTGGAAGCATCTCTCATGCACAAATCCCTTACACAAAAGGTTTCCAAAACCTGGGAAGACCAACTCAACATCCAATAACACTTTTCCATCCCAAAAAAATACTTCATAGTTCTACTTCTCAATCCTTGAGGCTGATAACACACTCATGGAACCCATATCACATTTTCCACTCACAACACACCCTTAAAATGAGCTCCTTCCATTGACTTATAGGTGCTTATACTTGAGAGAAAACCACTTTCTTGGACCAATACTACTTCTTGAAAATGTTTTTTGCTTGTCACAATCTTGATACCGTATCTAGTTTTCTAACTGATCCCATCTTTCAAACTGAGTTTACCTACTTTTACTAGGAAGAAAAAAATTTCTACCACCAGACGAGCCCTGCTGATACTATTATTGGGTGTGTTTTTCTCGTCTAATTGATCCTTTTCTTGAGTCCTTCTGAATGGATCAATTGATTAACATAATTTTATCGTGAACCTTTTATCCCAACTACCAATATGATAGGCTAAAAATGTCCTTCCAGCTGACAACACCCATTAACATAGGTCACAATTGACCAATCCATTGAATCCTCTGCTTCAAGCTTCTCCAATGTACCAATTTGATTGGCCATTGCACTATAGGGTAGATTCCTCGATGCCCCTTTTTCCTCAAGATAAAAATAATGATATCAAATAAGGACATTCCTATCTTAATGAAGTGTAGAATACACTCTCCCAACATTTGCGATAGACATGGTTCATAATCCTCTCCTAGGAATAGGGTCAGTGCAGGTGGTTCATCATCTAAAATTCCTAGCATATGAGTAACTCACCTTTATAAATTAGATTACTCACACATTGGTGGCTCATGAATTCTACATTTTTCCCTTATAGGAGCTCGACACATGCCTCATAAGGAAATTGGTGGGATGAGGTGATTGGTCACACCTAGTCTAATATGAAAGATATGGAGCATGCATGGCTGGGCACATCTGCAGAATTATTACTACCTTCTACTAGTTGCAGGAAATAGAATTATGATGAGTGAAATAATTTGATCATGATGTTAGATATCTCGTTATGTGTCACATATTTTCCAACTGATTTGGCAAACTATTAGTGAATCCTCCACTCGCTTGACACATTCTCCCTCATGCCCCTGTTTGAGACACATGTTCATTTCCCAATGGTTTTAAGCCTTTTAAAATTTAGGAAAATGCATGAAATTTGGATTACGTCATGATGACGTCGCTATGGGCCTGACCATGTGGAAACTTGGCAATTGGCCCATGTTAGTGTTGTGGTGTCTTTTAGGACTTGGCCTATGTGTATCCATGTGAGGCATGGAGACTAGATACTTAATGGGATCATATTTGTACAGGTGGTGATCTTTGATGGGTCCAAAATATGCATTGTTGATGGTTTTCATCAACTTCTTCAATGTCCAGGTGGACTACCATGTTGGGTCTAGGTGGCATTGCGTGGATGGACAAAAATGTGATGAGTTGGGAAATATGCAACATGGTAGGACCAGAGTACCATTGTCAAAACCCTAGGGGAGTAGATTTACTTTGTTGTATCCTACCATGCGACACCATCCAATATTCACCATGTATCTCCTTAAAATCATCATTGCACCCCAATGTTGTGTTAACACCTAGACATCTTTCTGGTGTGACATATATCCTCAGTCATTGATCAGGCTCGTTTCTAGCGATCGAATGATTGGGCTTGCATAGTCACTGAATCTTTCCCTTTAAGCCTTGGTTATATGATATATCCTCTCATGAAAGGGTCCTTAAGCCTACTGTGAGTGTGATAATCTCCTTTTATGCTTTCGATAAGCATTCAAGCATTTGAAACTCAACCCTGGGACCTTAGGGCCTAGTTTTATAATATTTTTTTTTGGAGACGCTTGAGCGTATGCTGACTTCTCTTGATGTATGAGCTTTGTAAGTTCACCTTTGGCCTCTTGTTATTTAATTTCAGCCTCGTAATATCAATCAATGTGCACACTAATGAGTGGATCAAATCCAATACTAACACCTTAAATCACTAGTCTTGATCATTTCCAAAGATGTGGCCACTACCACGCCACAAATTGAATATGAAGCCATCACCAAGGCCCAACAGTTTGGCCTCACTTACTCTCAATCAAGGTACCTTTACTCCATGTTACTAGATTCTCCTCTCCCTCTACCCCTTGGTCAAGATAAGATACGAGCATCACATGCTCCAAATGTGTTGATTGGGTCCATGGCTCATTTTTAGCCTTATGCTCAATGGATACCCACGTTTGGTGTCAAACAATACCCCCATCCATAAAGGGGGACCCATATTATCCTCCCCCTATCCCTCAACCTAATTTTATGGTCCCTCCTACTCCCATGATGGGAGGACACATACCTGCACCACCAACAAATTGGGTGCAAACACCACTTCTAGGTCCATTACCAACCCCATCATACAACTACAACAATGGAGGTGGGACATCGACCTCATAAAATAAATACAATAATCCTCCACAAGGTAACCCATATTACCCTTTCCAAAGTCTTTCTCAACTCGTTTCCCCACCACATGGATAACAACAGGAGAACGTTAATTTTGTTCAACCCTCTCCTATCCAACAAGTTCAAGACTTTAAACAATTGAATACAGAAAATCCACCTAATAAATCCAACAATAATAGAAAGAAGGGTAAGAATAAGAGTAACACCAACCAAGGATAGGGGAGAAACCCCCATTAACAAAACCCTCCATTAGGGGGCACCCACAATGTTGATAATCATAACCAAAATGGGGGCAATACAAAGGGTCAACAACGCCAAGGGAAGAAAAATAGCCTTTGGAATAATTTCCCTTGAACATTATGCGGTGAATATGGTCATTATACTCATAGTTTTCCTCATATTTCTTATTAAAAATGGATGAAGGGAACCATGAACACACAAAGGCCCCCTACCCCACAGTGCTCTCCACAGGTTCCACAAAATTACCTGCAACCTCAAACACCAACGGTTCTACAGAACTAGATTCCTCATCAAGGTGTCATCAATACTCAAGAAGAAGTTATTCCTACCACACAAAAAATAGGGTAGTATCCTAACTAGAGACAAACTCAACCTAGGAACATGATAGATCAAATTATCCTCCTCGCCATCGAAGAGGAAATCCTCCTAGAAACACACAACCATCAATACGGTGTGCCTTCTGATTCCAACCTAACCACATCGGAAACACACCAATTGTCAGCAGACCAACCTTTCATGATCCTTCATCCTAGCATGGAATTCACTCCTTGAGTACCCCTCACACGTCTATGTCAAAATGTACATAACCCACATTCTAGGGAAGCCCATAGCTATAGCCTAGTCAATGACCTAGCCTAATCTCCAACATCCATGTCTGTCTTGGATATCCTACAAACTTGTCCTTCACAAGGAAATATTTTCTCTCAACATTAGGGGAATCCATCCCATAAGATAACCACCTAATTACCTTTGATTTGGATAATGATGAACCACGCCTCCCTTCTTTAGTAGTGTTCCATATCCTAGTAAATATTAGGAACAAAACAATCCATCGGTGCATCATCGACAAGGAGCCTCCACATGTATCATTTCCAAGCCTATATGGAAACATCTTGGCCTACCTGAGATCATGATCCCCTCTGCGATCACTCTCAAGAAATATGACGGTCATCTATCACAACCAAAAGGCCTCTTCCAAAATGTACCTATCAAATTAAGGGGCAAGAGAATTCTAATTGATATCAAAGTCATTGATGCCCTATTGGATTATAATATCTTGTCTGGGCATAGTGACATGTATGCAATGAAATTGATGTCCTTCTCCATATTTTGCACCATGCTCTCCCCCCATAAATGGAAGATTGTTACTATCAACCAATTAACGCATTATGAAATCAATCATTCGGGTAACATAGATAGTGTCCTACATGTCATAGGATTCAGTTTGGATATCTCTCCAGTCATATATGTTGGACATGGAATATTCAAGGACCCATCCCTTGTGGGGGATTATCGAGGGAACTCACCTATCCACCCTCCCACATATTTTTCCCAAGTTTGTGTCATATCCTTATATGGTGTTGAAACTAGTGACGAACCCTCCTCAAAGGAAGACACATCTTAACCTACTCCTGAAACAACTATGTCTTTGTAACCTTTAGAACATCCCCCCATGACTAGAAAGATACCAGTTTGGAAAACGCCCCCCCATGCCATAACTCAGATACTTTTCTTTTACCCACCACTTGGAGTATCAACCTATATCATCGCCGCTACCCTCACCTTTCCTAACATGGTGATCACCATAACAGTTTCATATCTTGACCCATCATCTATGGTACCGGTCCCATCCATCCCACCTCAGTCAAAGGATTTTTCCATGCAATCAATGATTCAAACACCAACTCCTACAACTGGTCACACAGTTGTGGGAAACAATACCAACAAAGGGGGAACGAAGAAAAAGAAAGGTTACACCTCTCAACCTCAAATCCAACTACCATGCACACTTTGTGAAATGATTGGACACCCTACCAATCTATACTCCAAACTACTCAAATTACATAATCTAATTCAACTTCCTAAGGAAACACCATTTCTTCCTACCCCAGTAGCCACAACCACCACCACTACTGCATAACCTTCTTCATCATGCAAGAAAGTTCTGTGCACCAAATTTTCATGTGCCATATGCTCAAAGTATGGCCATTACACTCATCATTTCCCAACATTACCTCAATTTTGGGAAACCTTAGAAGTAGTGTGACAAACAACTTTTCCCGAATCCTCTTAGTAGCCCCCCACTGATGCTCAAACTATTGGCGTCTTATTTATATTCACATTAGTAAATGAATGGATGAGATGCCCATGTGCGCTATGTGATGAAATGGATCATTTTACACACATGTGTTCTCTCATTGTCGAATATTGGGTTCTTCTTATGAATTCTCTTCAAAATATTCGAACATCCATTCAATCATTACTTTACCAGAACATGACCATGCCACCCTCTTCTGGGAATCCTATCATACCTACTTCAGCTCAAACATTGTCACCCTTGGTACCTCCTAATATGTATACCAGAGTGGCTAGAAGACTTCTATGGAAAGTCCCCTGCTTGATATCCTTCTTACACCATGTACACATGACCCACACACATGTGTGGATATGTGGTGCATTTCATCTAATGAATTCCCCCCCAATCCTTCTGTCAAACCACCTATTCTAGTAGAAGGCAACGTTCACTCTTCTCAAACATCATCTACTTGTAATTTTACATCTTGTACCACTTCCATAGACAATAGCCCCATAAACAACTTAGATCAAACATTCAACACCATCACTCCATAACTACCTATTCATACCCATGATGATCCATTATTTTCATACACATTTCAATCCGATGAATATATATTAGAGTCCATGATAACACTTGATTGTACTTGGGATTCCATCCATCATAGATCTTTCTTCTTATTACAAGAATTGTTTCAACCCAGCAAAAGCACTCATGTATGTGCAATTGAAACCAAAGAATTCATTCCCTGAGGACATGTGGATTCGTTCAAAAACCCAATCCCCACTCCTGACACTTTTTAAGAAGGAAACATGGCCAACATCTCTCCAAAAATCAAAATAGACATGTTTTTCAAACCTAGCATTGTTGAAGAGACTACTCTCAGTGTCACATGCTCCCCCAAAGAAGTCACAGCTTACAAAGCTCTCTTTTAGGAGCTTAGGGATATTTTTTCTTGGTCATAATCAAAAATTCTTGGGCTCGATCCAGCCATTGTCGAACATCAAATAGATACATGGCTCGATGTTTCCCCTATTCACCAAAAGCGGTGACCATTACACCCTTACAAATCTATGGCTATCAAAGATGAAATCGATAAGTTACATTCTATAGGATTCATCTATCCCATTTCGTACACTTCTTGGGTATCAAACCCTTTGTGGGTTAACAAAATATGGGGAATGATTCATGTTTGTACTGATTTTATAGACCTGAACCAAGATTTTCCCAAAGACAATGTCCCTACTCCTTTCATCAATCAATATGTCGACACTTGTGTTAGACATGAAGTCCTTTCATTTATGGATGGTTTATCATGCTACAATCAAATACAGATATGAAATGTGGATCAATACAAAACTAAATTCACTACCCCATGGGGTACCATCATCTATCGCATCGTGCTCTTTGGGTTCAAAATTTCCCATGCCACATTCCAACGAGCCACGATTGTTTTCCATGATCTCTCACACATCGTCCTAGCTTACTTAGATGATCTCACCGCTCGCTCCAAGAAGAAATATCAACATTTGGAAGACTTGTGGGTTATATTTCATAGATGTCGCCAGTATAATATTCATATCAAGTGTGATTTTTGTGTCACAGTTGAGTGCTTACTCAGATTGATGGTTTTCCAACAAGGAATCATAGTCTACCCCCTCAAATTCCAGGCAATTAACAAGATTCCTCCCCCCCAAGAATTTTCACCAGCTACTAATCCTTCAGTGAAATTAGGAAAACTTCTCATGTTGCTTTGTCCCAGATTATGCAACTCACACTCATGGATTCTTGTGCATACTATGCCATGATATCCCATTAAGATGGGATCAACATGCCCAAGAAACTTTTGATTCATTGAAAGATGCACTTAATAAATCTCCCTTGATCAGTGCTCGAGACTTTGAAAGGGATCATATCCTATACTCGTCTTCCTCAAAGGTATCATTCACAAGATTCCTAGTTTGCGTAGGAGGTGACAAGTGAGAGCATGTAATTTATTACATCAGTAAAAACCTTTCAAGGCCATCTTTGAAACAAAATCATGAAGAGAAATTGGCCTCAGCAGTCATTTTCACAGTCCAAAAACTTTGAAATTATATCTTGCTTCGAACCACAAAATTCATGAAAGATTCCAATCGCATGCAATAATTACTTAGTCGGTGCCAAATTAATGACACCTTTTCTTGATTGATCGTAATCCTTCAAGAATATGATATATAGTTCACAACTCCTAAAATAAAAAAGGTCGTTTTTCTCGCAGAGTTGATTGTCGATCTCCCAATTGGTTCCAAAGACACCCCCGACAATGAGAACTTCCCAGATGAACATTTGTTCTTAATTTTTTTTATTACCGATGGTATGGAGACATCCTTGTGTACTTGTACACACAAAATTTCGGTCCTCATCTATCCTGCGATGATCGCCAATGCATTCTCCATCAAGCCCCTCAATATGTCCTCATCGGATATGTTCTTTATTGCATGGGTGCAGATACCATACTCCATCATTGCCTCACCATCGAGGAAGATGGGAAAGTATTGAATGATTTGCACAGTGGTGCTTATGGAGGACACATCTCTAGTATGTCCACCACTTAGAAAGTGTTCATGGATGGTTATCTCTTGCCCAATTTAGTTCATGATTGCATCCACACAATTAAACGTTGTGATAAATTTTAATTGTGCACGCATAAATCCAGAGCACCACTAGCTCCCCTACATCCTGTTATCACCACAGACCCCTTTTGCAAGTGGCAGATCAATTTTATGACCTATAACCTCCCTCCAACAATGGCCACAGATACATCATAGTCACAGTCTATTACTTCACCAAATGTGTCGAAGCTATGCCTACGTTCAACAAAATGGATGATACTACAACTTGGTTCCTCTTTAACCATGTCATTACTCATTTTGGTGTAACCTTGCATCTTTTGTCGGACCATGGAAAACACTTTGAGAATGAAGTATTCACTGAGTTATCTTCCAAGTTAGGATTTAATAATGATTTCTCTTCACCATACTACCAATAGTCCAATGGGAAAGTCAAGGTAGTCAACAAAGTCCTCAAAACCATGTTGCTGAGAATTATGGACAAGCACAAAACCAACTGGTATCACATGACTTTTTTCGTCATTGTGGGCTTATCACACGATAGTCAAAACTACCACTGGCTTTACACCATTCAACCTAGTTCATGGGGTCAAATGTTTACTACCCATCGAGTGTGAAATCCCCACATTATAAACCACAATCGAATTATTTCCCGACACCAATCCCATGGACCAATTCTTTCTTACCCTAGAATCCCTCGATGAGGATTGACGATCCTCCTTGCAAAATAATGAGGAGTCCAAGAAATGTTCCAAAACAATCTTCAATTGCCAAGTCAACCTTCACTCATTTAATGAAGTTGATTTAGTGTTGGCCTACGACATCTCCCATGATACTTTAGGCTATGGTAAGTTTGATTCCCTCTGGTGGGGCCCATTTATCATTTGACATTGCCTCACAAAGGAGCCTACAAACTAGCCTACCCGATATGCCTTTCCCTTTAGTGTAGTCACTTTGCCTTAGGTTTCTTCTTGTATTTAGTGTTTTTGATCTTTTTTCGAACCATCCAAGTCATATGTTTGATATTTTGTCCTTTCTTTGACAAATGAATCATCTTTCATCTTACAACATCGGGTATGTCGATCATCCTAATCGATGGGATTGGAATCTCACTTCAATAGCTTGGGTCATTTACATTGCTACAAATGTGCTACTCCATTCTAGTGGTATATGTCTATGTCTTGCCACCAAAAACCAAGCCGAGTATACCATCATGATTGGTCTCTTCGCAAAGGCTATTCATCTTCATATTCTCCACCTTAGCATCCTCTTATATTCTTATCTCATCATTCTACAGCTAAACAATGTGTACCAAGTACATGATCCATGCCTCTTTCACAAATACCTACAAGTTATATTGTTATCATGGAGTTTCTAATCCATCACATTCACACATGCTCCTAGACATCTAAATAAAGTTGCATATCACATGGCTAATCAAGTCTTAGATTGGCATTTATCACATTCAAAAATACAAAATTTTATCATAATTCATCTCATCCATCATAGGGTCAACATAAGAAACCACAAGAGATCACACTAGACATTTACAAAATATCACAGAAAAATGACTGAAACATCATCAAAAATATATCTCATATATATATATATATATATATATATATATATGTGTGTGTGTGTGTGTGTGTGTGTGTGTGTGTGATGCTATATGTTTCACAAAAAATAAGATACAACATCTTCGACATCCACAAAATTATCGGTCCCAAATTTCAAAAAGAAATATGTACTAAAGTGTCCAAAATGGGGGGGGGGGCAGGTTACAACCCTATACATAAATCATACAACAAATTGGGCCACTCTCATACATAACATCTGACACTTGTGGTGCCCCTAGCTCTAAAAAATCTCTCGCAGGAGAGTCTTCTAGTGGCTCCCTACTAGGAGGGGGCACTCCACCTCCCAGGGGTAGGTGTCCTGTCACAACTGCATCGGCCACAATAGCACGATTTACCAAATATCATCACTCAGGCCTCACCCCCACACATTTATTTTGGAACTCATCATCCTAGATATGAGTCTAGCATGCCTCAGGTACACCTCGTAACACTCGATCAAACCTCTACCATAGCTCGTCCATCTAGTGTACCAAATATGTACAACATCTCCAGCCATGGTGTGAGTCAGAACCACCCCAGGATCATCCCAATGTTGGTTCCTCCTGGAACTCGTCTCATCCTCCTGAGCCTCTCATGACATAGCATAAGCAAAATCCGCCTTGCAACCCCTCGGCCCAACATCTGCAAAACACAAATGCATAAGAAATCTATCAGTACTATGCATATAAATTATACCAAAATCCATCAAATTACAACAACATATATAGTTAGACTCACCTCGATGATCCCACACCTCCTCAAGAGGAAAGACCATGTCCTGATCCTATTGATAATCCATCCTAGTGTATGGAAACTCCAAACTAATATGAGGCAACTACCTCCAAATCCCCTCAAAGTCACCAGTGAAGTAATGAACCACCTCGCCACCCTTATGGTGAGCTAGGATATGCACCTAGTGCATCAAACATAAATCATGAGAAGGTGGATACTCTAAGATCACCTAGTGCTGCAATAATACTAATCTCTACAAGAATAAGTTGAAGAGTATTGACCCAAAGGAAAAATCTCTTGACTGCTTTACAACACATCGATCCAATTGTGCTATCATGCACGGGTGTGTAACTTGTTCCCACACAAAGGTCTCTCCCTTCAATACCCTCTCCATTACTGCAAAGGTGCACACCTAAAATGAATTGGGTCCCTGATGACCTGTAGATCCATACCACCATGGCACATACCAAATGTGTCAACAAAGAGTAAATGGATGACAACCTGATAAACCCCCCTGTTATTGGCTCCTCAATTGAACATGGTAGAGAACCATCTCATACATCCTATCTCCCCTCAGCATACGGGGTTGAGCATCCATCTCTACACCCTTGAAAGGGATCCCCATCAAGAAGTAAATATCCACCTCTGCTAAAAAATAGATCTCCTATTCATGAATCATGAAGGCCTGCAGGTTGGGCCTTTTTATCCTAATAAAAATTCTCAACAACTCCTCTTGGGACCTCAAGGGAGTGTAGTAAAAAACCTTCAAAAAACCAAAGTGGGCTAGTCATCACCAAACACAAAACGTTTCCTGCAAATATCCCTGGAACCTCTCCCAATCCCTCTCTCTCCAACAAATAGGCATACTAAAGTGTTGACTCTCATCAAAAGAGTCTTAATTAGCCAAAATCCTCAAAATATCAAAAAATCACTTCTACACATCAGCATAGCTATACCTCGGACAATTGCACACACATGCACAATTGTTTCACCCACAGTCACACAAGTGTATGCGACTTTGAATCATGTATTAGCACAATAGTTGTGTAGCTATCCATCGAACAGTCATGTAATCTTGCATGTTTGTTTCATTAACAGTTTTGTAAGTCTGTGTAACTATCCACCCAACAATTATGATGAGTTGTAGGGGAAGAATTGACACAGTCACACAAACTTGTGTGCGACCGTCTCAATTTCTCCTACACAAGGTACATGAGATACTAGATTATACTCTTACAGGCCTGCGTATGTATATTCAAATCACCTGCGCAAACTCCCTACACACTTATAAATACAGCCATGCGGCCTCCATCCCCAAAATCTATAAAAAAAAAAGTAGGAGGTGTCGATCACTCATCGGGATCTCTCGTTGGTCGAATACATTCACCTGCGATATCTCGAATACATTCACTCATCGGGATCTCTCGTTGGTCGAATACATTCACACTGCAAGTACAAATGAAGTGGCATAGTGGGCCCCACACCCATATATACGCCCACCTCTCAAACTTCCAAACCCCCGTACAGGAGCCCAAAATATCCATTTTTCACACTGTTTATGGTAGCACGATCCTTGAACTCCCACCTACACATGGGTATCATCCATTTTGTATGTCATTCAGATGTCCTGTGGAGCCATCACCAAGTCTCAGGAATAGGTACGCATTCTCACTATCATTTTTATCAAATAGTTGTCATATGTTCTTTATCATCAGATATTTTTTACGTCGGGTATTTGGTTTTTGTGTTCAGGTACTTGTTAGGAAAAATCACATACCATACAATTTCTGCCATCCTATGCCCCCATAGATATATTTTTTAAACTGGTATATAATTAGTCCCTCTACGAACAATTGCATTTCCCAGTTACACCATCTGAAATATACCTTTAGGATCACCATACCCATCTCTACAGTACCTTCACCTCCATTGCATTTTGGTATTTTCAACAGGTAGCATTCCCACCTGCATGAGTTGTCTCATAGATATTTTCCCCTTGAAAAATAGACACTCGTGTTATTCCTACCTTCTAGAATAGGGATTCTCAATAGTCTTACACTTCAAAGAATGAACCTCATGCTTCTTCTCACAATATTTCTAACCTTTCAATTTCAGACTCCCAAATCATGTTCTTCTGGTTACATTAAATGCACCTATGCATTTTCATTATCCCCCCACCTCATCCAACATCAGTTGACTGTCTGTAACTTCAACTTTTGCCCATTGACCTAATACATAAGCCTACCAATGGGGCTCCCACCCTCCATCAGACGGCTTTCCAATATTTGTTCCCCAACAAGGAAAAGCCATCATTTACTAGGGAACCTATTTATGTATGTGTATTATCAACCCCAATTATCCTTTATTCATTTGGTAATTGTATAAAGTACCTTTTGATTTATAGAAAGTCTGTAGGTTTTTTCCATCACATCCTATGTCATTTTTTACCTATAAAAGCAACCCATGTCACCCTTGGTTGGGGCATCTATTATTCATAGCTATATCCACAAAATAATCCCTTCAGTGGCCAAACCCCGAGTATCCTAGACACCTTTGTCCCATATATCTATGTTTTGACCTATCCCCCATCTCTTTTCAGTATTCTCATCACATTTTAGCCCAATATCTAGTTGTCCCCTGACACCAAACTATGTTTTACAGTTGCTTACATTCCCCACCAACACCCCAACCATGGGAAGTTTTTGTGTCTCATGGATTATGAACTTCATTCATGTTACTAGTCATTCCACCTTACTATGTATCAATATCTAATACCATCTTTGATTAGTCAATTTCAAGGAGCCCTTCACTTCTTTTAGTCATGCCTCCCTACATGTCGACGTCAACACCAATTTCTAAGAAGGTGGTAGTATCTTGAATCTCATTACCCTTTCAATGAGGAGTCTCAGATGAAACATAAAGAGTCCCCATTTCTTTTTGATTCTATTGGTGCCCATAACATTCAACATCAACACAGTTTCATGTTATGGTGGGCATTACTATGCGACCATTGCAATTATCAGTAGCAACTGAAGAACTATGAATTCCACAGGCCATCAATGCCTCCAAGTCATGGATATTCAACATAGTTGTTCATTCCTTGATTCAAAGCTAGTTCACTCCTCATAACCATCATCCACCTTTTTTGAAACCCTTGAGGTCACAATAGATATCCAGTTCATGAAAAAATTTCAGTTACAACCATACATTTCTGGCTTCATGACACGAACATGGGGCATGCCTGCCTCATTTGTATAAAAATAATTATTCCTTTTTAGAGAAAACTTGGTTCAAATAATTTTCCCCTCTCCCTTCGACAAACCACCCTAAAAAATCCTCTCTATATTGTCTCCAAATATTTTACAGAATGACGTCACAGAAAAAAGAAACAATGATGGATTTCGGCTATACGTATGCTCCTAACCTCACACATCAAGGAGCATCTGTTATAACCCAAAAATAGCTCATAGTAATACAAGTGATGGACGAATAAATTACTAGTGCAACACACCAAAAAAATTACCTCCAACACTAACAGGATTCATTCGAAAAATCACAAAACTAGACAAATAGTTCCTTAAATTTATGTGCAGTCTCCAAAAAGTAACTTTTGTGCACATCTACATGGGCTATCACTTCCAAATTCATGCAAATTGCGCAAACAACGCGACTATCCTCAAAGAAACTCACAAAAATGTGAAAATGATTCATTTATGATTTTGGTCGAGCCTCACCGACTTCTAGCTCAGCTGTACCATGACAAGACACCGAAATCCAAGTCGAAATCTAGCCTTGGGGCCATTTAAGGACTAGGGAGACACCTACATGAGGGCCCTTATTCACACTACAAACTAGTTTTGTAAAATCTTGTATGAGTCCTATAAATACAAGCTTGAGGTATGAAACAAAGTAAGATTTTATATGTATTGTTATGTTGTTGAAATTGATCCTTAAGAATCCATCTTTTTCATAGAAGGTTTCTAGCATCCATAACAAGAGTCATTCTTCTCATCTATTGAGAATCTTGGTTGGTAATTATTCACCATTTTCATTTCAATGTAAGAAGAGAAGGAGCTCTATATTGTGGACCTTAATGGACCTCCCAAGGATGAAGAGGGGAACTCGTAATTTTCCTATATTTATCCAAGGTGTTATCAGTCAAAATCCTTTCCATTGGTAGCTATCTCTTATTCCTATTTTTCGTTTTGTATTGTCCATTCATTCATGTTTAGATTTGTTATATTCAACCTTTTATTTCTTATTTACTTTTCTTGTTGGCCAACTAACCAACTGACAATCTACTCTAGTATCTGGATGGCTTGACAAGGTATCCTAAGTGTTGGATTTTTTCTCACCCAAGTGGAAAAATCAACACAACACCTCGCTCATCCTCTTAAGTTATTTTTCTTGCATAAAAAATGATTTTTTTTTCCAGAAATTGTAGCATATGTTTTGGCTCACTCTATCTTCTATGAAAATAGGATTTTTAGTGTACCTATTAGTGCTCATTTATGTTCCATATTTAATGCAACATGCTTCTTAGAAATACTAAGATATAAGAGAGTCATTCTAGCGGGGGAATTGATTAATAGGAACCAATTTTTAACCTCAGAGAACAATCCATTTAGCATCTTTGAAATGGTGGGTCCATCTTGATTAACTGGGAAATGATAGGAACATTCTAAATACCAATTATGGTAATAATATGTTCGAAAAGAGTGTAAAAGGATTAAAATGTTTTATTGTTTTCGATGATGTAGATGAAAGGGAGAAAATAAAAAGTGTATTCGATATTAGATGCGATGGAACCTGGTGGTATAATATTTGTAACATCTCATGATAAAGATGTAGTCAAGGGCTATTATAGAAACACTTTTGTGTATGATGTACAAATATTTAAGAGAAACCATGCCCAAGAGTTGTTCTACTATCATGGATTCCTTCAATTGAATCCACTTGAAGCATACAAAGATTTGGTAGAGGAGTTTTTGAAAATTTGTGGGGATTTTCCTCTCTACTTGGATGTTTTGGGGAAATAGTTCGCTGAAAAGCTTGACATAATGTATTGGGAGAAGAAGTTGGAATTATTATTTCAAGGAGTGCGTCTACTCAAATAAGGCAATGTAATTAAAAAATTAAAAAATTAAAATGGAGTTGCAAAGATATGGAGAAAGAACAACAAAAACTATTTTTGGACGTGGGTTATTTATACGGGGGAGAAGACCTGGAACTAGTTGTTCGAGTATTAGGTTATTTTATAGAGGTTCACAATTGCCTCAAAAAATTTCATAAAAAATGCCTTGCAAATTTCAATAATGGCATGGAAATTGAGAACCAAGGGAAATATATTGTGTTATGGAAAGGAAAGTATTTACTGCTAGTGGTTTTACCAAAGCATAGTTCACATATTATAATGCATAATCAAGTCCAAGAATTGGCATGATGTGTTGTTTGAGAATATGACGTCGATGCCCTCCCTACACAACCCGCAGGTCAGAAGGCCCTCGTCAGCACAGGATATTTCTTTCCACTCTGGCCCGAAGAACTCTAACACTCTTCTATTTCCCTATCGGGAAATCTGCACCCACAACAATTCTCATGGGATCCCCTTCTTACACTCGGGGGATCGGACTTCGCGACTTCGCGAGGTCAGTGGTCGAGCTTTGGACTCTCGAATCCCCAAATGCCAATACAGTCAATGCTGACCTTTCCCTCTCCTATCGGGACTTTCCCTATCGCGATTTCGGCACTCGCGGTGTCGAACAACTCATCTTACCGACTTCCGAAACCTGATACGCCGAAACTCCGACACACGCGTGAGTTCTGACTTTTCAATGGTCCTTCACTCCATTGGCATTTCAGAGTTCGCAATATCGCGAATCCTAATGCATATGTTTTGGGACTTCTCGCCACGAAACCCTGATATGGTGTGCCACCTGTCTGCCTCGCTGACTCATGTGGCCCCACACTATTCTCTTAGTCATCGGGATATCGCGTTTCACGATTTTGCGATTCCCGTTGCAATATTCACAGGATTTCCACCCACGAAACTCCGATTGTGGGATTCCACGTGTAGATCCTACGGCCCTTATGGCTCGGATCAACGGTTCTACCCCTCCTGAGCTTTGAAACCTTTCGATACCTTCACTGTATCTTCCCTGCTCCTCTGTGAGATCTGATGACTCACAGAACTTCACGAATTCTCCTCGGAGAATACCAACCGTCCATCTTTGCTTGGCGATTTCTGTGAATGACCAAGTGTTCCTCCGTGGAACTCGTCCACCTGCACGCAAACTTGCGACGCTTTCTTACAAGCTTTCAAGGTACAACTCTTGTGCAACCCCTTGATAGTTTTGAAGGCCTTATCCTTCCTGAGGTTTTCCACGACTCTGTGTCTTCTTAGAAAGACCTATTTCTCACACTCCTTGCAGAAACTTTCAAACACTTCCAAGTGCTAAATTTCCTTCGACCCTGCGCACTCCTGTAGCAGCAATCTCTCGATGCTTCACTCAGTTTCAAAACCCTGAGTCTTCTCTCGGCCTGCACACTCCTTGCATGGCTCCTGTGCCTGTCTTCACTTTTAGAGGAAAGGAGAACAAAATTAAAACTATCTGAGCTTTAGAGACGCAACCCTAAATTTTTGTCGACGCACTCCTTGCGGACACTTCAACTGCACTCCTTGCAGGAATTCTTACTCAGATAGAGAAACAATTGAAACTCATTCCTTCTTCCTTTCAGACTTCAAACTCAAACATGAAATCATATACACAGCATATAAAGCAAATGTATAACATGAAGCAAACATTCATGAGCATATCATTCAGCATCAATATATAGAGAACAAACACAAAACCATGAATTTGAATCAAGCTCTTCTATTAATTCAAATATCAGTACATGGGTGTTCTCACACAGCTCTCTGCTTTTCTTCTATGCTCTTCTTCAACAATGCTCCGAATAATGTTACAATACACAATGAGGGTGTCTATATCTCGTTTCCCTCTTGCGCTCTAAAACTGTCTAATCTAGAATTAAATTCTATCTACCTGCATTAACTACTATAAATGTCTTCTACCTACTAAGGACGAGAGCAATCGCTCAAGGTCCGTTTACATTATACAAGTGTGCTTCATTAAATTTCCACATTTATGTTCGCGCATCAAATCCAAGAGAAATCCAAAAAATTGTGCTGGCTTGTCCAGCTGTCCTTCGCTTCCACGCTGGCTCGCTTGATGTTGGCGATGCTCCTGCATCAGAATATCTACATACAAAAGATAATCCATTAGATCTTAGTTGGTCAATTGATATAGAAAAAATATTTCCATGCCCTGTATGCACGGTTTTTATTTCCTTACACTTCTACTTATCAAACTATATTTTTGAAATTTTGAGTTTGGATATTTCCTATCATGAAAGTCTAGTTTAAAATTTTTTTTTTTGATGTTCTGTTAGCGTTTATTAAAATCATGATTTTAATACATTTTGAAAGTAGATATTTCCAATCATGATATTTTGGTTTAAAATTATGCTTTTTGATGGTTGAGAGAATTTTTTTTCTGAACCCTGAGTGCCTCTGGCTGAAACCACTGTAATGGAAATGGCATGGGGAGGGAGTTTGGCTCCCTCCTTCCATAACATCATGGTTGGAAACAGACATGCATTGAGAAATCCTCCCTACACCAATAGCCTGAATCAACATGCAACACCCTTCCCTGAGGAAATCGAAATTACTCCACACAACCTGGGAATTGAACAATCAAAGAAATCTTAGTATGATATGCCTAGCAGCCGCAAAAATGTCTAACATGAACCTGCATTCCATATACCAATGAAACCTTGTGTTATGAAATCAAAACCACAAAGATAAACAAAACCATTCAATACATGTAGGACCATGCCATCATCTGTAAGTTTATGGGTCTATAGCCTTTAGAAAAATCCTTGATCTAGTGGATCAAGATCCAATGGAAGATAAAAGGAGGCATTGAACTAAAATTGGGCTCAAAGGAATTTTGTTATTGTTGTACTCAATAATTTTGAGGACCAAGAGAAAATATATGAAAGTGTCCTCTATTTCTTCATCTCTGGGGGCTTATATCTCCGACTCTAGACTGTGAAATTCAACCCCACCCAGGAGGATTTTACTGCTACCCCTATTTAGATCCGTCTATACTCCCTACTATAGTAATATTGGTATCTGAAATCTTGGAGGGAATTTGAAATACCCTTGGCTCCTTTGTCAAAATTTATGAGGCAAAAAAGCAGGGAAAATGTACATCATATGACTGCATTTGTGTCTATCAAAGTGTGTCAAATCCATTGTCGGATTCAATTTTCTTAAGATTACAAGACTTTGAATGTATTCAAAAAATTGACTATGAGCACATCCCCTTTCACTATAGAAAATTCCATGCTCATGGGCATCTCTTCCAAGATTGTCCCATAAATTCCCCTCCACATCTGGCTAAAAACACGACCAAAGATGAGAAGGGATTCGAGAAAGTCACCAATAAAAGAAAATACTTGAGGAAAATTCCACCACCACCAATTCCAAAAGTCCATAATATGAGCAATAGATTCAATTCCCGGAGGTAGGGCAATCCCAACAATAAAACCAATAACATAATGATCGAGAGAACCTCCCTCACCTCGATCGTGATAAAAAATTAGACAAAACCAAATTCTTAAGGAAATGAACATGAAAATGAATAGGATGAGGAACACATTATCTCTATAAAAGAAGGGAATGAAGAGCATGATGGAGGGTAATACATGGAACTAGGAGAGTTGGATCTAGAAGGGATAATTGATGCATGTGCAAGAAGAGAGGAAAAATCCATCTCAGAAATCCAAAGATAAACATACAGCCACACCCAAAGTTAATCATCCAACATCGTCTTCTTTAGGAATAAAAAATGTTATCTCTAAGGAATCTCCCACACTGAAAAAGGAGGAAAGAAGAAGACGTTGTCGAAGCAATAAGAAGTTACTTCAAGAGCTTGGAAATTTATTGGTAAACTATGGCATAATCACTTTCATGATAGAAAAGTTATAGGATCCAACTCTTAATGAAGATTGTCTCATGGAACATAAGGGGCCTCAATATCGTCCCCGAGGTGTAGGACAGTCAGTGACGGAGTGCATTGTTAAGGCGCTCTGTGATGTTAAGCTACTGGTTCGAAACCTGCGGGGACAAAAATCTAGCCATGTTAAGGGTTGGTGTGGCTCAGGTTGGGTGTGATCCCCAGGTGATTTTGACGACTTAGATGCCCCTGAGTCGCGGTTTCTTAACCACAGGTTAGTCCCAATTTTGACGACTTAGATGCCCCTGAGTCGCGGTTTCTTAGCCACAGGTTAGTCCCACATATCAAGGACAAAAATACTCACGATTCAAAAAACCAAATGCTCCACGAATACGCTCAACAAACTATCCTCTAAATGTTGGATATGTTGTCATTCTATGGCTACGACCCCCTAGAGATCCACCTCTTCAAATTTTTTTCCACAAAGAGATTGTTATCTTCCCATTTCCAACTAATCGAATCAGACGAATCAATGTTCATTACCAATGTCTATGAACCTCAGTTAATGGGGGGAAAGATTCACTTCCTTAGAATCCTACAAAATCTCAAATACCTAATGAAAAATCACCATTGCATCATTGGAGGATACTTTAACATGATCACCTGCTTGACATAGAAATGAGGAGGAATTAGACACAAATATATGGACTATGGAAAATTTAAAGAAATGATATGATCCTTAAATATGGTTTACTAGGACATAGTGAAAGACATATATACCCGGAACAATCATAGAGGAAGAAGTTACCAAATTTCATCTCGACTGGTCGATTTGAATCCACGATCATATCATGTAATGGATCTAACCAAGCTTCCTAGATCTTGACATCAAAGTGAGACTTTACAATTTTGCATTACAATTTTATCATGTAATGGATAAAATTTTGCGATTGAAAATATCGACAATTGAGACTTTACAAGTAGCGACAATTGTAAAGTCCGACATTGAGACTTTACAAGTGGCGACAATTTATGTTAAGATATTCCAGCGGGCTAATTTTCCGGACATCTATTGACTTTAAACATTAAATACCTCTGATTTAGAAAAAGACTGGTTGTGTAAACAATGAAGAATTTATGACTTTTAAACAATTACTCACGCACCTTATTACTTTATCGCATACGATGTATGGTATTGATCCGGCCGTAGATTCTATCTAATCAAATTCCAACCAAATTCTTCACAAGTTTTCACGAACTTTCTTCACCGTGGTATCTTTGGGATCCCCCAGTTTCACTCATCATTCTTTCAGTCAATGAAAAGTCTAAAGGCTAGATGATGAAAATCTTTCAACGCCTAAAAGCCGATTGACTACCAGAGTCTAGAGGCAAGATGATGGAAATCAACCAAAAATCTTTTGAAGTCTAAAAAACCAAATTCCAGACAGAATTGACAAATTTCCACAAACATTCTTTATCGTTATGTATGAAGGATCCCACTACGTGTAAAATCGTGCCTTCCAGTCCATGAAAAGTGTAAAGGCAAGATGATGAAAATCAACGAAAAATCCTCTCTCAGTACGCGGTATTGAGTGGAATACGGGGTCTTCGGATGTTCAATATCAATTTTTTATATATATAACAAAAAAAATCACTTATATTCATATCAAAATATTCATGTTCCAAGTCTTTCAAAACAGACATTGGAAGGCACTTTGTCAAAGTTGATTGACATCCTACATTAGTAGCTGGTTATCTATACTATCTGCTTTAAAAAGTATGCTTTCTTTTAATAGCTATACAAAACCATACGCAAAAAAATTTGTTAAGCTTGCTTCAGAAATGGAACTCCATAGCTTCTAGTTCTATTCCATCAAAGAACTCATAGAAACAGAAGGCTCCTCTTTCCAGTTGTAATGCTTCTTTAGAGAGTTCATCTGCCTTAGAGTTGAGTTCCTGCAAAATATGATGGAAGGACAACCACTCAAAATCCATGAAGTTCAGCTTGATCACTCTAAAAATAGAATCCATATTGGGGTTTTGAATAGAAATATTACCCCTTGCCCAATCAATTTCCATTTTGGAGTCATCGAACACTTGAAGTTTACTCCAATTATTTTCCTTAGCCATCTCCAGAAGAGTCCAAAGAGAAATGAGTTCAATTGTGTTGTTTGTACCACCTCTAGGAGCATATCTAATGTGGATATAGTGGTTGTGATTGATAAAAAGGACCACCCCTACACCGCACTTTGGCGGGTTCCCTTGGCTTGCCCCATCAAAGTAACCCCACGAAACAACATAGTCAATGGGGGGGATTGGGGTTCAAATCTTTTGTTCTCTCAGATCTTCCTTGAATTCTTTTGCCAAACTGAGTGTGAGTGTAGTTGTTACTTCAGGAGGGATTGTTATGTCCTTGTTTCGTTCCCACCAAAGGTTGGAAATCATAATGCTTGGTAAGCCTACATAAAGAGACATTGATCTATCTTGAATCCATGACCTGTAGCAATCATCCAGAGATTCCTTGTTCCAGACAGCTTTTAGCTTTAGCTAATCTTTGATCAACTTTGAGACCTGTCTTGCATATGGACAAGAAATGAAGAGACAAGAAACGAATTATGAGTTTGATTTACAAAGAGGGCATCTATTAGGACCACACCATCCTCTCTTTAAGGAATTGTCCCAAGTCACCAATTTATTATTTAGAGAAAGCCAAAAAGTAATTTTGCATCGAGGGGGAATTATACTTCCATAGAGCTTTCCACCACCAATTCATGGGGACTATGATTGTGTCCTCAAACTAGGGTTTATAACCCAATTTTACCGTATAAGAACTGTTTACGGGGATCTTAGACCAACACAGAGAGTTTGTGGTTTCTTCATCCAGGGAAATGAAGTTTTCACATAAAAGAGTAATGAAGGATTCTCACTCTTCGAATAGAGCCTCGAGAATCCATATCGAAATCGTGTCCTTCCAACCCAGTTGGCCTCTCAGTTGGGGGGATCCTATGCTTGCATCATATAAAGAAGATATGTGTTTATCCCTTAAGGACTGAAGGAGGGGAGGGGAAATCCTGAAATTGTTTCTTGCATAGAGGTGACGTCATGGGCCTTTCAAGGCCAACATCATAGTAGGAGGGAAAGACCCCCCTGGGTCCAGGCCTGCCAGGATGTCTCTGGTGGAACGTCCTCCTCTCTCTCTAGTGCAAGCCTATGACCTGTCTCTACTCCTGGTTGGGGTCTCAACATCCATCTTGTGGGATTTCAGCCCTATGGAAGTTTGAACTAATCATCTCCCCATGTGTACCTATCCATCGGGTGTGGCCCTGCAACAACAACAAGTACTCCCTCCATGGGCTCATAAGTCACGGGGATCATAACAATGTCAATCACATCTAATAATCAAGTTATATAAACATGTGCAAAAAAAACCCCTTTCCCAGACAAGTGCTCAAAGACGTTATGCTATTCTACAAGCCAAGTTTTGAGAGGACACTAGGAGGTTCTATTGGGCTAATTCTCATTGGACGTGGGATGCTTCCAGGTGAAGACAGATCTAGGTCATGTAAGTGGATGAGGTGGTGAGGGATGTTTGAGCAATGGGTGCAGTGATGATAGGGGAATGCATGGCTCACATGTGAGTGCCTCTAAAGAGGGTGAGTTGCACCTTGTCATGGATGCAAATGTTTCCAAGCCCATTCAATGCCTTTTATCTTTTTGTCTTATTGCTTTTTATTTCAAGAGACCAGTTAGAGGACATTGCCCTGACGTGGTGACCAGTGGTGACAATGTTACCCACAAGCATTTCATGGAGATTAGAGGGTTGGCTCGTGATGAGACCCCGTTTCTCTTGGCTATGCTACCAAGAGCCACTACCCTAGCATGGTGACCATCTGAATGGTAGTGTCATACCGCTACATGCCCATGGAGCTAATAGGTTGGCTTGTGATGAGACCCCTTATCCTCCAACTAGATCTTGATTTTTTTATTTTATGGGTCCCTCTTTTTCTTGTTGAGAATCCCTTTATTTCTTTCTCGAGGATCCTTGGGCGAAGAATTTGAAGGTTTTGTTCTTTTTTATTTTATCTTTTGCCAACTAATTTTACCCTCTGGGACTTTAGCCCCTTCTTCCTACAAGGTAAGGTACAACCCTTTGCTAGCTTGGAAAATCCAATGCCCGAACCAATGTAGGGCATGGATGAGAGGGAAAAAGATGAAAATTGATAAGTATAGTGGGAATGGATGATGACCTTTCATGAACCGACCCAGTGTCAACTCAAACCCTATGGGAACCAACTTGCTAGGGCATCATGTCGTTCCCCCCAGGTGTGGACAAGTGGAAAGTCATAAGGTCCAAGCACATGTCAGAAGAAAAAAGAATTAAATGCACATATTCAAATGTTTTGAGAATCAGAGTGACACATACCATGATACCCAGACTCATTACCTCGTGGAGCAAGACCCACTGTTGTTGAAAGACCAAGCCGATGGGATGGATGTTGTTGTTGGTGACAAGGTGGAGGCATTGAAGAAGAAAGATGGGCCCTCCAGGGCCAGGCTCAAGTCAATATGGCTCTCGGTACTCCATGTCTAGGACCCGTGGGCCTCGAGACATAATCTTCTTAGTTATCCCTAGGCTAGGGGAAAACAAGTCCATTTTGCAATTAATAGTTGAAATTTTTTGTTTCTTAAAGGCTTAAATGTATGTTTTTTAAAACGATTATTCTAGTGATTAGCCCTAGATAGTACCATAATATAGCTGTTTAACTTGTTTTGAAAAAACTAGTTTAGTTAAGCTCTAATAGCTTGTTTTGAAAAAACTAGATTAGCCTTAGATAGTGCCTATAGCTTGTTTTGAAAAAACTAGTTTAGTTAAGCTCTAATAGCTTGTTTTGAAAAAGCTAGTTTAGTCAGGCTCCAGACTCTCTCTTTATAGAGAATCTTTTTGGAACACTATGTAAATAGTAGTCTTTTTGGTTGTGTGTAAATAATTGAAAGTGTGTGATAATAAATTTTAAATTTTAAAAATATAATCAAAGTTTAAATTTTCAACTCTTATCAACACTTTCTGAAATTAGTAGCAAAGCTACTTATACCTGCCTCTTAGAAATATTTGAAGGTAGTAGTTTTAACGTAATCCAAAACCAAAAGTTAAAATAATTACTGAACACTTGAAACCTATAAGTGATATTTTATTTATGCATAGTCTAAATACAAAATAAAACAAAAATAGTTACTCCATGCTTTTAAAAGTTCAAGTAGAATTAGAAAAGTGTGACTAACTATTAAATAACAATGACACTGTAAATTTTGATTTAAAAATTGTGCTACTTTTTTAATCATTTTTATTATATATAAAATTTCTTAAATCTCCAAAAAAATGTAAAGACCCATAATTATTTTATGTCAAAAGAGATGCTCTAAAATGAACATAAAATGTTTTCTATGCCTGTGTACTAAACCGAAACCTTATGTAGAACTAGAGCAACAATAACACAAAGGAAAAAAGTGTGAAGGAAATAGGTTCCTTCTTAAGTATAGGTCTAAATTGAAAATCATTGGCCAATTGAGTCATCAAAAGCTACATTGGCTCACAATATAGAGTAATAAAAGTTATTACTAGAAGCAGGTTGATTTTATATAGGAAAATTTATTGTGGCACGAAAATCAGTTCCATGATAATTATAAAATGGACCTCTTCTAGGTTGCTATTATCATTACCATTATTTTATGAGTATTTACATCCCAAAGTTAATACAAAAAGGAATTGAGAATTTTAAGCTACTTGTCAAGGTCAAGGTCATAGGCTAAGGCTAAACCTTGACCTTTACAAGTAGCCTATAACCTTTAGCACTATCTAAGACTAAACTAGTCTCTCATATTTGTTCCGACACAACCAACATCGACTTGTTAATATAAGTATCAAAAAATAGTTGAGGATAGATGACACCCTTTCTTAAATCATATATTATAATTGGTTTCTTCTAACTATCCCTCATTATTTCTAAACTTGCAATGACTCTTTTGTACGACAATATTGTTATGTATAACACTCAACAACAAAGGTACCCCAAGAACTTGTAGCGTCCTCCAAAACTTGTGTTTAAGATCTTGTATCAAATGATTTTCTAAAGATTGCCCTGGTTACTCCAAAATCCTTGACATATTATAAAAAGTAATTAGGTTGTCTAAAGTCAAGTAATAACTTTGGAAATCATCCTTTCCCTTCTTAACTTTTTCTCCAATTCTTGAAATAAAATCATAAAAGTAATTATTAGGTTGTCTAAAGTCAAAAAATAACTTTGGAAATCACCCTTCCCATTATTAAGTCTCTTGCTGTAACTTTCCAGCCATAACTAATTTTCCTCTCTAATCAATCTATGCAACTTAGTTGGAAAAAAATTGATTATAATAATTTTATAATTTGAAAAATTTTATTTGTTACTTTAAGTGAAAGACTTTTTATCTACAAATTTGGAAAACTCTCTTTGATTTTAAATTAAAAAATATAAAAAAAAATGAATGTAAAAATTATATCAAATTAAATTTTTACTTTCATAATTTTCAATGTATTCAAAAGATTTAAGTTAAAACTCAATTTGATTATTAAACATTAAGAGAATCATAATTTTTTAGGTACATGTTTTATTTATCATAACAATCTTACAATTTTTCTTTAACGTGATCGATTAAGATATTTAAAAAAAAAAAAAAAAAAATTCATAATTTTTTGCTTTTTCATTTATGTATTGTTACTCATTTCTTTTAATCAAAATTTTAAAGTTACTCTTAACTTTAAATTTAAAGGTTAAAAGAAATTAAAAAAAAAAACATTTAACCCAAAATGTAATATCATTTAAAAGTGATTACCACAAATAACCAATAGATTAACCAAAGAGCCCGGATAATAATGTAGTATTTATGAATGTTTAAAGACATTAAACACAGAGCCCAGATAATAATAACGAAATATAGTATTTATATCCATCTTTAGAGCAGTTTGATAATTGTTGTACCCAGACAAAATCTTGCAAGAAGACAGGCTAGAAATAGAGGTTACGAAAAAAAATGACTGTGGAGGAGCAGTTAGTTTCTGAGACAAACCGTCCAACAGTGTTGAAGCATCTCTTCGCCCTGTAATATCAAATCCACTTTGTCATGCAACGATCCTCTTTGTAGCTACAATGTGCATGAGTGTGGTAAACGTTAAGTATCCTATATCCTAAAGGGGTCTACCTCTATTAAATTTGGCAGGCTAGGATGTGATGGCTACAATCATTGCCTATCAACCTAGCTCTCCACAAGTATTAGCCAAGGACAACTATATACAACCAAACCATTGTGGATGCTGATTAAAGTTTTAATAGTTTTTTATATTTTTAATTTTAATTTGATTTCTATTGTTGGTAAAAGAAGATAAAAATACTCAAATCATTGCTTTCAAGTTTCAACAATATAATATGATTAGAAAGGTATAATAACTTGATGAATAGTTGTGGAAACAAACAATAAAGGTATAATAACTTAATGAATACTTGTGGAAACAAAAGGGGATTTTATAAACATTTTATAAACATTTTCAAGAAGTTTTTTTTTTTTTTTTATGGTATATGTGATTTTATTTTTTAAGTTCACATGATCCCAACAACAAATATATATAGAAAAGGAAAGAGGTCACCCAAATAACAAGAAAGGAATGAGATTCAAAGTACATGGAACTAATGACAATGAACTCAAATTATTTTATGGTTTAGTTATATAACCACTGCTCCCTTACAACATACTAGAATGTAGAATAACTTTGGCCTTCATCAATGTTCTTACAAGTAGTACTTGGACTCCCTAATAAATGTGGTATATTTTATTGGCATTTTGGAATGCTTGCAACTCCAAAAAATGTCTCTTTAATGTTTTGCAGCATATCCACAATGTTGATCATAGTAGGTCATCCTTGAGGGGATTCTTTTGTGTAGAGCAAACCCACGTTTACAAGGTGATTGAGGCAATTGAGTTCCTTATCTTCTTTAGTGATGGTACTAGTCCTCCTCAATAGACTCTTATCCACTACTTCCCTTCCTTGACTTGGAAAACCACTACCCACCCATTTATGCAAGTTCATTCCTTCCACAAACATGTTGTGGGTGGGTTTCTTTCTAGTGACACATCCACCTAATCCATATTCTGCATTCAAACATCCTCATCAAAAGGTTTCTGATTTAAATTTTTTAATAAAAATAGAAAACTCATGACATTCTCTAACATGTTATCTATCTCAAATAATACCTAGAGGAATGTAGCCTATGGATCCCTTGAGTGCATGTGTGGATGTGAGAGCTAAATCCCTAGAGTCTGCAAAACATATCAAGTAGCAATGCCAAAGTCTATTAAGTATGCTGTCATATCTTCACCCAGAAGCACATTGTTTGGTTTCAGGTCGCAATGGATCGCTTGCATGAAACAATGGTGATGGAGATAAGCCATGCCCTGTGCAATGTCTATCGCTATATTCAACCTTTGGGTCAAAGTCAAACTACTTTCTACTTCATCATCGAGATATAACCACTTCTCTAGGCTTCCATTTGGCATTAATGGAAATATCAAAGCTTTAATTTGGAGGTCTAAATAAGAAGTTATGATTCTAATAAGATTTCGGTGCCTAACTCTACCCAAAACTTTGCACTCCCTGTCAAAACTCTTGTGAGCCCCTTCATTTTCCAGATTGAGAAGTTTCATTGCAATGATTGTGCCATCATTCATAACCCCTTTGTACACTTTCTTGAAACTGCCCACTCTTAGCAAGTTGGCATCATTGAATTCCTCTGTTGTAGTGATGCGCTCTCCATAGGAAATTCCTAAATGCCCCACATTTAATGATTGTCCAACCTCTATAGGAGTATGCCTCTTGCAATTTCGTCTCCACAGAAATCCCAAAAACAAACATAATACAACAATGACTGCAACTGCAACAATAGGTATGATAGCTATTTTCAGATGTGAAACACTTCTATGTTTGTGAGCAGAGCATGGTGATAGACGTACCCAAGGTCCACATAGACCAGGATTTCCGACAAATGATGTAGCACCAACCTTTTTAAAAACTCCTCCCTTCGGGACTTCTCCTGACAAGTTGTTGAAAGATAAATTCAAATGGATGAGCACTTTGAGATTTGCCAATGTCATGGGTATTCCACCTGACAAATTGTTGGAGGATAAATCCATGTCTTGGAGACTTTGAAGTTCATTAAGAAACATTGGAATCAAGCCTTCAAGTGCATTGCAATAAAGATTGAGGTATTCTAGTTCTTTGCAGCTTCCGAGCGCACTTGGAATGTAACCAGTTAACCTATTTGCAGAAATATCTATAGCTTGAACCATAGTCATCTTGCTTACTTCCAAGGGGATTGGTCCATGTAATAAATTATTTGAAAGGTTGAAAGTCAAAGCTAAATTTGCAAGATCTGCAACCTCGGGAGGTATGGGCCCACTAAGCATTTTGTACGATAAGTCTAGATCTAATAAATTCATGCATTTCCCTAGACTTGTAGGTATATTACCTAATAACTGGTTGTGTTCAAGATATAAATATCTCAGCTATTGGAGGTGGGCAATAGAATCGGGGATCCTTCCAGAGAGACTATTTTCTTCGACAGCTAGGAGCCCCAAGCAATACTCATAGGAGATTCTATGAGTATTTTTTATTTTCTATTGATGTGCCCAAATTTTAACTTTCAATTTTAAGTGTTTCAGCTTCCACGCAAGACGTCTTTGTAAGTCAACTTCTTGCAGAAAAGACTGGTCAGTCCAAACCTCAGTGACTAGTCACGCAAAATCCATGTCCTGTAACCACACCGGGTTGAATTTAAATGGATAAGTCGACTGATGAGAGGATGAATCTAGCTATAGGAAGATAGGAGCATGGTCTGAAAGGAATGGATATTCAACCTAGGATCTGTATCATTCTGAAAGTTGAAGAAGATTTTCAAAAATAAAAACAAGGTCCAGTCTCTTAGAGATACACTATGAACCAGTTCTACCATTCATCCAAGTAGGAACCGTAGCAGCCAACAATAAATCCATAAGTTTGTTATTTATGAAGATTTATTTTAACTGTAAGGTTGTCGGATCTTGTAAAGTAGAGTCCCCCACACCTCATCACCTGATAAGGTAAAATTAAAATCACTTGCGACTATAAGATTAGGTTTAGCTAGAACGCCAAAAGAAGAGACTTTTGTCCAAAATGCAATCCTATCAGTACAAGGACCATAAACATTGAGAAGATTAACATGTCTTTTGTTTGCACAACGGGTACCTGTCATCAAAATACCGCCACAACATAACAAAGGTTCCAGCTCAAACTTAACAGGATCCCAAGCAACAAGTAACCCACCCTATCTTCCCACTGAGCTTCCAACACTAACAAATCACTATGGTTTTTTAGGGCGCCACCCACCCCTATGATATTAAGGGAGAGAAGTATCGTGGGAAGGACCTAGCTAGGGATTTAATGCCTCTAAGCACCCCAAGGTTAGATGAGTCTATTGAGTAATTATTTGGAAGAGTAAAAGAAGTAGTAGCCTTTCTCCGAGCACTGCGGGTTTTAATAGGTGAAGTTTCAAGTCCCAAACCATGAGACGAAGAGTAGTTTATCCCAGTTGTGTCACTAGTATTAACATGGGGTGAAGAAATACGTAAGTCCGAGCTCTCTCGGATGATTGAAGACCTACCCTGAAAAATAGGAATTGAAACCGGTAGCAATGTCTCAATTGTGGTAGGAGCCGAAGTAGTAAGTAAGTTCCTGAGGGTAGAGTGACTAGATGCCAAAATTATAGAATTCGTAGGAGCAACCCCAACAAGCTCAGAATCAGTGGTAGGAAGAACCACAGTAGTAAGATGGTCAGGAATAGTCAAATGAAAAAGACTCGAAGATAAGGCAACCCCACCGAGAGCCAAAGGACTAGTGGGAGCCCTTTCATCTCTAGAAGGTGATGACAACTGTGAGGTAGGAAAATCCCAAGGGGAATCTCGCACCACAGAGGGTGAAGGAGGAAAAGACAGTGTCTTCAAAGGATCAGACATGGGTGGTCTTAAGGGCCCCATTCCCGGGATAACGGATGAGTCCAATGAATTCCTTTCCCAATTAGTAAGGGTATAATAAAAAGTAGGACAATGTTGTTTGAGCTTACCGATGAGAGTGTCCAGAGGCGAAGATGGGCAGTCTCCTATGTCTGTATTTCATCATTCACCACAAAAAATGAATCAACGCCTGGTGAGTCCTCCCGCAATAGCTTGCAAAGGTAAGAAGCTCCTGATTCATCCTCTTCTGGTTCTTCAGTACAATCACTCCTAAGGTGTCCAATCCTGCGACAGCTTGTACAACGAAATGGGATGTCAAGGTAATCTAGGCGTTGAGTCACCGTGCGACCTTTCCAAATAATATCCAGTGTCTCGGGTAACCCCACATGTACATCCAAGTCAACCAGTATCCTGTCCATCTTTCTATCAGAACCCTTTAAAATATTGTCATCCAAACAGATAAAACATCTGAGCTCGTTGCCTATGGATGCAAGAGCTTTTTTTTTCCAATACTGAAGTGGTAGGTCGGGAAGAAAAACCCACAGGTGATGAAGTCTAAAGTAATCTGTGGCTGGATCAAAGATTAGCCACCATATCTTAAGCATTAGGCTACAACCATTGATAGTCCAGAGAGAATCTAGAATGGGTTGTGCATCCTCCAGTGAGTTAAAAAGAAGACCAAACCAACCATGTGAGAGAGAGATAATCTCCAGAACATATCCCATCAAAGGAAACCAGGCACCTGAAATCTAATCCGAGAGAGAACACTTACACAGAGTGTAATAGGAAATCCTACCAACAAGTCCACAGAGAGAAACGCGAACACTCTCCTCCAGACCTACGTCTGAACCCATGATTAAGCAGCGTTTAGTCTTGTTAGGTTTCCACGCTCATTTTCACCTAGAACTCTTAGGTTTCCACTTTTTCACAGAAGAATGACGTTCACAAAAACCCACACTCCAGTGCAAACTAGAACGCCCAAATGAGGAGACCAGTCCTGGAAGTGAAGCGAAAGGTGACAAGGGAGCGGATGTCGGAGGCTCAAAGGTATCAAAGGAAGAGGATAACAAGTGGTCTACCATGTTCAAGGAAGAAGGTGGTAAGACAGCTTCAACTATTTGCACGTTCATCGAGGCAGAGTCTGACACTCTTCGAGAGGGCCTGGTCAACCGCACTCATGAGTGCACTGACCTCAGCCTCCATCAGGAAGGTGTTGGAGGAGTCCACCAATGTCTTCCACCTCGCACAGCCTAAGTTACAACAAACTATGATAAGACCTCCATAGAAAAAAATAAAGATATGTAAGATTTTCCATTAACTGCTTCTGAGTTGTAAGCACACTCCATTAATTGTCATCTCGTGTCACTAAAGAGATGACAAGCTTAGATATGACCTCCACTTAGGTAGTTAATAAAATTTAAGTATAAGAATACAGAGAAGTTAAGGAAGGGATTTAAGGCTCTGTTTCTGTTAGTAGAGAGGATGAATCCTCCAAGTCCCAAGTAATTTAGTAGTCCTAAATTTAGAACAGACCTAAACTAGTAGAAAGTAGACAGAAACTGCCCGATATGGGTCCAACATCGAGGTAGGTGCAATAAACCTACCGCCAAGTGTAAGAAATCCAATAGTTTCTCCATTAACACTACCATTAATTCCTTCTCGAGCTCTACTCCTTCACCATATCTGGTTGTATGCCATGTACTTGAATATCAAAAGATTTGTAACCTACATACATGGTACGAGAAATGTGGAAAAAATTTAGACAGTCAAAGAAGACGATATAGAGTCTAGAATCTAGACAAATGTAAATGTCAGAGACAAGAGCATGTGTCCCAATAAAAAAGAGAGATTTATCAGGAAATAAAGTCTAAGTTGTAGAATTTTCTACAGCTAAAGACCACTGAAAGGGACTTCATCAAGGACTCAGGGATTTGCTGGCCATACACAAGACATTTTAGGTAGCTTTCAGGAGTGTTCAGGATAGATTTTGAGGACATTCTAGATAGATTTCAGGGTTGTTCTAGGCATGTATCTTTGGTTTTCATAATGGACATTGATGATTAGACAATATGATCATTTATCCCATCCATTTTTTTCATATTATACCGAATGTAAGTCTGATATGTACAATTTGTAGCTCAAAACATGGATTTTGTAAGATAGGGTTTGATTTGGGTTCCTGGTGATTTAACTATTTTATTTTCAGCGACATCATTACAACAAGCAAAGCCTCCATCTCAACAAACAAGAAATGAAACATCTCAAAGGTTTGATCCATGTGGTTATTATTTTTGTTCTTCTCATTTTGGGGGTCATCTTAGCTTTTACATATTGTACATGGGTGTCCAAGAGTTATTCAAGTCTAGTTCCTCCACTATCCCAACCTCAATCATTGTGGAAACAATCAGATGGTAGTGACTTGGATTGGGTATTAAAGGTTTGAAAAAATTCATATCCAATCACCTTCTTTATCTGAAATATGAATCTAATGTATTTATAGAATGCAAGCATGTATATCCCAAAGTGTTTTGTAGATGTTTTCAAGATAGATGTAAAAATCTGCAGATCCTATTGAGAAGGGAATGCCTTTCAACATCAATACCATAAACAAGAAATATGAGAAAGTGTAAGGGTTATTCATAATACCTACAAATACTTATGGTGAATTCTAACGTTATATATATATATATATATATATATTATTGTCATCCCTGAGAATTTTGGAGGCATGTTCTAACTGACCTAGGGATGCGTCCCCATTGTTCCCCGTGCAACATAGGTTTTGCATCATAATGAAAAAACATGTAGGAGTACCCAAGCATAAGAGAAATTAAATTTGACATCCTAAGAGTGCCATTTTTTTTAATTAGAGATCCAACGAGGGGTCCAAAAAGATCGAAACTATGCCTATAAGAAACTCTGCATTTTTATCTTTGTTTTTTTTGTTTTTTTTCTTTGTTGGGGATCACTACTTATATAAACTCACACAATGTGTTGGAGTTACTTCACACACACCTAGGATTTATTTTTCCTAAGGTTATTCCTTTTTTATTAGTCATACTTATTCATTATCCAGTCTCCTATATTTTAGGGGAGAATATTCAACCTGGAGAATATTCTCTTTGAGTTGACACTTTAGTTTGACTAGTTGAGTTGAGTTTAGATGTTGCATTGGGATCATCACCATGCAACATTGGGATAATCACTATGCTAATTCGAACTTGCCTTGGTATCATCACCAAAGTGGCGCATTAGCCTTGATTCCCTGAGTTAACTCCTCACTACTCTCTGTTCATTCAGTTAACTGAAGACTAGTTGACTAGTTAACTCAACTAGGTGGTAGTTCACTCTCGTAACTACCTGAGAGACTAGAATAGGTGGCAGTTCACTCCCGTAACTACTAGTGTGTGTCCAAATTACTCTAGACCACCACTATGGTGCATTGGTTCACCTCAAGTTGAACTCATTGAGCTATGCAGAGTATATCATGTGTAAATTATTCATTATTCACAACGCTTAATGATAATTCTTTCATTCTTTCTCTCCTTATTCTTCTTTCTCCAATTCTCTATACAAATGTGTGTATTATTGTTTAGCTAGATCTATTCTTTTCAGGTTCAACACATTTACATGGTATCAGAGCCGACGGACTGCTAAGAAAAATCTACACCAAAATGTTTTGCAGGTACAAAAGATTGAAGACAGCGGAAAGATGGAATTCCAAAAATAATTCATTCTTACACCTTACAACTATTTTGCATGGAAGGAGAAAATATCCATACATATCCAGTCCATAGGGTTGTACAGGTTAACCACAAATACAGATCCAGAGATGACATTAGCCATAGAAAAATCCAAGTGCTTAAATCACATGGATGAGGCACTCAGAACAATTTGCAGTCTTATTTATCCCGATCTCCTTTTTCATATATCTTCCTGTAAGACTCCCAATGAAGCCTGGACCATCTTGGAAGGGCTCTTTGGAAAATAGGATGAGATGAGGGGACACTTGTTGGAGGTGGAGCTGCTCACATTGGATCCAAAAAGCTTCGATAATATCCAAGATTTCTTTACAAAATTCAAGGATTTACTGTCGCAACTCAAAGATTGAGGGGTTGATAAATTGAAGGAGGAGAAAAAAATGGTTCTCACCATTCTCTCCAAGATTGGTCCTGAATTCTCTATATTTGTATCTACATTCCATACTGTCATATTTGCCTCTGGAGCCACCTAGAAGATGTCTTCTCTTGAGGACTTTATCGAATCCCTGGCACAATCAAAGCCCCAAGGGCGCATGCACTCACTGTGCATGATGGAAGCCACAAATATCATAAATCTAAAGATAAATATAAGCATAAAGCTCATGCACATCCGAAGAAGGAAGGGTACACAAAACCCTTCACCGATGCCTCCAGATCCAAAGGAGAAAAGGGAAGAAAAGGAGAGAAATGCACATACTGTCAGAAAGGATTCCATCCATAATCCATATGCATGCAAAAAAAAATAGATCTGATGTCTCAAATACTTCAGAAAAACAACCTTGGAGATCGCATCCCTAAGGGTGCAAAGAAGAAGAAGCCAGAATATTCAAATTCCAAGAAAGGCAATTCTAGCCATGCCTTGATTGCCATAAACTCCTCTCCCGATGCTTGGATCGTTGATTCAGGAGAATCACATCACATGGATGCATCAAAAGCAGTCTATTATTCTTTGGATGCATGCAAAGGTCCTCCTATTCTTATGGGGGACAAATTTTCTGTTGAAGTCATCGGCAAAGGAAGGATTGAACTCACCAACGAAAGTTTCGAGAATGTGCTACATGTTCCCAATCTTTCTGTCAACCTTCTCTCCATATATCAGATGACAAATTTCAGCATCGGAAATAAATTCATATTCACACCAAATGCCATGGACATCTACGACATGCAAACCAACTCCATGGTTGCTACCGGTGAGGTAAATCATCAGTCTAGATTGTATACATTTTCTGAATTCATTGAACCTGATTATGCTTTACTGCTTACTCATGCTGATGAAAGTAGTAGGATATGTCATGAAAGGTTTGGACATTTGAATTTTAGATACATGCAACAACTTAGTAATCAAAGATTAGTTGATGTTCTACCAGAGAAATTCGACAAGGGAAAGTCTCAGCGAGCTTCCGCACCTTTAGATCTGATCCACAGTGACCTCATGGGTCCTTTTCTGCATTGATAGATCAACAAAGAAAGGTCTGTTCTCATTTTTGTTGATGATTTCTCATGTTTTACATGGATCTACTTTCTCAGGAAAAAATCTGAGGTCTTTCAACACCTCAAAGATTTCAAATCCTTGGTTGAGACACAGTCCGGAAAGAAGATAAAAGTACTTTGAACTAATAATGGGGGAGTGTATGTGAATCATGAGATCCATAATCGTTGACATGAGGTAGGGATTCAATTGCAGCACATAGTTCCCTATACTCCACAACAAAACAGAGATGTTGAGTGGAAAAACCTATCTCTAAAGGAGATGGCATCTTGCATGTTGCATGCAAAGTCACTACCACAGAGACTATGGGCCGAAGCACTCAACTGTGCAACATAAATCCAAAATAGATCTCCCCATAGATCTGTCAAGGATAAGACCCCCTATGAGGCTTGGAGCAGCCTCAAACCGGAAGTGACCCACTTTCATATTTTTGGTTCACATGCATCGGCCAGGATTCCCTCCGAAAAGAGGAAGGCACTTGATCCATAGAGAACTGAGTGCATTTTTGTTGGATACCTCGACGGTGTGAAGGGATATCGGATTATTGATCTTTCCTCAGATCGACTCATCATTGAGTATAGTGTCCAATTCGCAGAAAGTGTCTCACATGTACCTCAGCAGTAGCATGCAGACACCTTCACTCTTCCACCTATCCGAGATGATGAGCATGCACATGCCGACTCTTCTTCAGACGAGAGTTCTGATTCAGATGACTCAGATGATTCAGATTCAAAGTTACTACAGTCAGATGCAGAGTTAGAGAATCTAGATGCAGTTACAGAGCCAGAGCAGAGGCCCAAGTGGGCATAGACTACTCTTAAGTATGCAGGGGATCTCATTGGTGATCTAGTTGATACTAGGAGGACTCGATCTGATTTCAAGGAGCCTCCTATTGCACTCACTGCCATTGAACCATTGCACTCTAGGCATATTTTCTTGGTTCAATCTTTAGATCCACAGTGTTATGGCGAGGCTGCTAGAAATCCCTTTTGGGAATCCACCATGCAGGAGGAGTACAACTCCCTCCTCAAGAACCAGACTTGGGATCTGGTTCCCCTTCCTTCTGGGAGGAAACTTGTCAGATGCAGATGGGTCTACAGGACCAAGAGCACAGTGGATGGACATATTAGCAGATACAAAGACATGCTTGTCGCCAAAGGCTTTCAGCATGTTCATGGTATTGACTATGATGAGACCTTCACTCGAGTAGTGAAGATGGATTCCATATGATTGGCACTTTCCATTGCGGCAACCAAGGGATGGGAAGTCCATCAGATGGACACGAAGAATGCATTTCTTCATGATGATCTCTCTGAGGAGATCTACATGGAGCAGCCCCAGGGATTTATGTAGGACTCATCTTTGGTCTGTCGACCGAAGAAGTCACTTTAAGGCCTCAAGCAGGCTCCGAGGGCATGGTATGCCAAGATGGACTCCTACCTGTTGTCATAGAAATTTGTACATTGTAAATCAGACCCAAATGTCTACATGCTCAGGAAAACTGATTCACTTCTACTTTTAGTTCTGCATGTCAATGATTTGTTGATCATTGGGTGCTCGACTTCAACAATTTCTACAGTCAAGAGGATTCTACATGACAGGTTTTTGATGACGGACATGGGTCTGCTACACTTCTTACTTGGACTCGATATCAGTCAGGATGCATCAGGCATCAAACTGTATCAGGCCAAGTATGCACGAGATCTCCTCAAGAGATTTTACATGATAGACTACAAGTCTGCTTTGACTCCTTTCCTATCAGGATTCAAACTTGAGGATGGCGGGGAGACTTCGCTGGTTGACAATACACTGTACAGACAATTAGTGGGGAGATTTTTGTATCTCACACACTCCAGACCAGACCTCTCATATGGAGTTGGCGCAGTTTCTAGGTTCATGCAGGAGCCGCATGAGCTACATTGGAAAGATGCAAAGCATATCCTTCGATACGTACGAGGCACCATCACATTTGGGATTCATTATGCAACAGACTCTACATTAGATCTCATTGGGTTTACTGATTCTCACTGGGTTGGCAATAGCATTGATCACAATTCGACATCTGGTTACTCACTCAGTATTGGTTTCGGGCCTATCTGTTGGTCGAGCAAGAAGAAAGCTATCATTGCTCTATCTTCAGTCAAGGCATAGTACAGAGGGGTAGTTAGCATAACCAGTCAGGCTATGTGGCTACTACATTTTCTCACTAAGTTGGGCATTGATTTTCATCGGTCGATCGTCATCTGGTGTGACAACCAGAGAAATCTGAAGTTTTGTAGAGATCCAGTTCAGAGGCAGCAGACGAAGCACATCGAGATCCACATGCACTACATCCGAGACTCGGTACACGAGGGGATCATCGACTTACAGTTCTGTCCTTCAACAAAATAGACGACAGACATTTTCACCAAGACCTTCACTGAGGAGGAATTCCATTCTCTGCGAGGTCGTCTTGGAGTGAAGGACACAGTTGCCTAGCAACTGTAGTTCTTCTTTTTACATACATTCTACCTTGAGGGGGGTTTTTCCCATGAGGTTTTCCCTCTTTCCTCACTTTATTTTCAGTGTATCTTTTGTACTTGGGTACCTAACATGGCCTCGTTGTCGGGACCCAATATTTATTTTCACCATAGTGATTTTCAAAGGGGGGTGTTGGAGTTACTTCACACACACCTTGTTGGTTGTGGAGCCTGATTATCTTCTTGATTCAGAGGTCCTTGCTTTCAGCCATTTTTTATACCCCATGAAGTATTTACACCCCAGAAGTATGTACACTCTTCCACGCGGGGGAGTGCAGAGGGGGGGTACCCCCTCTGCGGGGTCCATCCCCCCGGCTGGGGGGTCTGGGGGCAAGCGGGCCCCCAGTGGGGGTTCGGGGGCGAAGCCCTCGAAGCAAAAATTTCCTTATAAAAGTATATTGTAATTTCATTGTAAATTTGGACCATTCATTATAAGGTCGCAGATCTAACGGTAGAGATTATGTTAGGGTTTTTTTCCCTAGAAGGCAACCCTCTTTTATGAGGGAAATGTA
>ML776636.1:272483-283296 GCA_009831015.1 Picea engelmannii
ATAATAATAAAGGAAGGACCTGGCAATTTCTCTGGTGGACGTAGCCCACACTGGGTGAACCACGTAAATCTGTGTCTCTCTTGTATTGTGTTTCTTCTGTGTTTTGTTTCTGCATTTGTTTTATTTTATTGCTCCGTGGTCCTATTTTTCTAACACACCTAGGATTTCTTTTTCCTAAGGTTATTCCTTGTTTATTAGTCATAATTAGTCATTATCCAGTCTCCTATATTTTAGGGGAGAATATTCCACCTGGAGAATATTCTCTTTCAGTTGACACTTTAGTTTGACTAGTTGAGTTGAGTTTAGATGTTGCATTGGGATCATCACCATGCTAATTCGACCTTGCCTTGGTATCATCACTAAAGTGGCACATTAGACTTGACTCCCTAAGTTAACTTCTCACTACTCTTTGTTCAGTCAGTTAACTGAAGACTAGTTGACTAGTTAACTCAACTAGGTGGCAGTTCACTCCCGTAACTGCCTGAGAGACTTGAATAGGTGGCAGTTCACTCTCGTAACTGCTGGTGTGTTTCCATATCACTCTAGAACACCACTATTGTAGTGTCCCCAAGATCGAGCCTTTGTAAATCTTATTTATGAAATGAATTGTAAATATGTGTTATAGGCTGGTGAGCCAAGTTTGTATAAGCCGATGGGCTTATGTGATTGTTAGGATAGAGAGCCTAAGGGTTGGAGGCCAAGGGCTCAATTTTGTACCTATATGTATACAACACATTAATAAAATATAAACATCACTGCGTGCAGACCGACCATGATGAATGAGTGATGGGGGACTGAGCTTCCACAGAGTGGGCAAGGAATTAGGGGCTAGAAGGTGGGAAAAGGGACTAAGTGTTGAGCCTAGGGGCCAAGCCTAGGGCCTTAAGCCTTGGGAACAATATTTTATTATTATTCCAAAGAACATGTGCATTTTATGTTTTTTTTATCCTAAGTCCTGGCAAGGGGAAAACGTGCAAAGGGGATGCATGTTGATGGAACGCATGCAGTTCCTAGGGTGACAAGTGTCAACCCTGGTGCATGCGAATAAAAAGGCCAAGATGAGCCATGAGAGCGGTTCCTCCTCCATTCGACCCTGGACTATCCTGAGTGTGAAACCATCTGAACTCTGTAGGAAGACCTTTGTGCATTCGAAAGTCGAAAAGAAAATCTGTGTGATTCTTGAGGAAGCCCAGTGTTGACTTCGGGAAGCCTATGTTTGTTTATGAGTATATCCTCTGTCTAAATAGTCTGAACTTGTGTTGACCCCTGCGTGGATTGTTTGTCACATGTCCTCGAGAACCAGAGCATGAGTCTATCCTGTGCTGCCAGATTGAGAAATAAGAAGTGACCTGTCATTGTTGAACCTGTTGGAAAGCCCGTGTCTATTTTCCCTGTGGGTTGTTGTGGCCACACAGTGCTAGACTGCGTGTGGCTTGTTGGACAGTTGTACAACACTCTCTCCCAGTGAGAGAGGTGATTGAGGTTGGAAGAACAGGTGGCTTGGCCTATGGGCAACTCTCTCCAGGTGAGAGAGTGCGCAGAGGAAGGAGAGAACTCCTGGAAGGAACCCTGTAGCTGCCACAGAGCTCGGAGACTTCCGGTCTGGTCTATTGTTGTAACCCAAGGCAAGGGAGGTTAGCAGCCGAAGGATTGTCTAGGTGACAGAGAAGGTGTATACTCCTGGGGTGGAACAGGGATGTGGGGAAGGAGAGTCTGTGGGCAGTGAGCATGAGTGGTTCCTGGGAGAGAATTCCTTCCTTGTGACTATGTGTTTTCCCTGTAACCTCAGCCTAGCCTAGAATTCCCTACCTTGGGGTGGATATTAGTCCCAACTCGGGGGTGACCCACTGCTGAGCTGATGAGAAGTGTGGTCTAAGGTTGGGAGGTTTGTGGAAGGCCTGCACTTGGTTGGTGGCACTACCACTGTATCAAAGATAAGTACCAAATGATGCTTTAATTATGTTTTTGTATCTCTGTGTATTATAATTATCATGTATTCCGCTGTGCAATTGGATTAATGTTATTGCCATGGATTATTTATGTTAGTAATAAATTTTTGTGCTTATTCCGAGTTTAAATATATTTCTTTCTTAAATGCATGTGGATTATATAATGCCTGTATGTGTTATGTAAAAAGTGGTGCTACAATTTGGTATCAGAGCCAAGGTTTCAACACTGAGCCTAGATGGGCCAGTCGAATGGTCTTTGGACCGAGGGTGTGAGAAGAAATTGTGTCCAAAGGACCGATTTCCAACCCTGGAATGCTCCAGATGTGTCAAGGAGTTACTTGACATGCTTACAAGATCGGGAGGTATAATGGTGTTGTGAAACCGCAGTCCGTGTGGTATATGGACATGGGGAGAGAGGAATCCACACCAAAAGTGTTGGAGCCTTAGGATTTGTTCGGAAGGGAAGGAAAACCCTTGTGACCGTCAGATCTAGAGAATGTGCACAGGGTTTAAAGACCCTTTGGAGTTGCACAGGAACGTGGAAATCACGATATGCAAAATCCCAAAATTCGTCAGGACCGTCGATATGGGGAACCACGTGGCTGCCAAACAACGTTTCGGCACCCGAGAAACCAAAAAGGAAGACCCTTGTGTTTGCAAGTCACGAGTTTGCGAAACATGGATTCCTAAAACGATCTACACTGTAGATTGTAGGAGAGGACTTGACCATTGGATCAAGTGGAAGAGTAAACCATAATTCAGGATTTCGTCAAACAAAAGTTCGAGATGTGGGATGCACAAACTCCCGATGCCCGAAACCCTGAAACACCAAAAAGATCTGCACCGTAGATCTGAGAAGGGACCTAACCGTTGGATTTTTTGCTTGGAATGGATGTGGGTGCATGGATGTGTACCACGTGCCAGAGAATTGAAAAGACAAGCGAGAGCGGTGGGACCCGAAGACGTCACCGATGGAGACATAGATTCTCCGAAACGTGCCATGCGCCACTATGGTTAAGGGCGACAGATGTGCTGTGGGTCGGGAGAATAAAGTAAATCATAATTTCAGATTTTGGGGATTGTAGTGACAAGGAGTTGGAAGTCACTGAATAGTGAACTCCCGAGTACTGAAAACCCGAAGTCCCGAAACCCAAAGTCCCGAAGTCCCGAAGCCATCGGAGACTGAAGAATCGTAACAGGTTTTAAGGGTGATAGCTGTGCTGTGGGGCCAGAGAGCAAGGAAACCAAAATTTTTGATTTCGAGGATTGTAGTGACAAGAAGTTAGGAGTCACTGCATAGTGAACTCCCGGGTACAAAAAACCTGAAGTCCCGATAATTCTAGAGCCGACAGAGCTCAGAAAACCTTGTGAAGTCAAATTTTTCTCACTCACATTGGTTTATGATTATTGTGATTTTATTAAAGGTTTAAGGCCTGACAAACTTTGGTTGACTATTGTGTGTGTTGATTTCAATGAGTGTCAGGACAACCAAGATTAGACACCAAGTAAGGAAACGGAAGAGGTGCGGATTGCCTCCGAAACAAAAGATGAAAGAGAAGGGTAGTATGTCAACTTGGGAGTCGAAGGAACAAACTCTAATGGGTATGGAAAAGAGATAGATAAAGAAGGATGTATGATGAAAGTCATTGAAAAATTGCAGAAAGATGCCCAGGCTCACCGAGATGATAGCCGAAAGCTCATGAAAATCAGGGATCGGTAGGGTGAATTCAACTTAAAAATGTTGAAGAGCCTGGAAAGAATAGAAAAGAAATTGGAAAAAGAGAGTGACACAAGAAAATCAAGAAGTGTCAGAACCCCTGACAGGAGAAGAAGATCAAGGAGTGGTAGCAGACATCATGGTCGCTCCCAAAATCATTCTAGTAGGGAGATACGCAGTAGTTCAAGCTCATCTCCTACTAGAAAACACCGAAAATATGGAACGGATGAATTGAAAGGGGAGATGAACAAGATTAAACCTCTAACATTTGATGGAGAACATAAGAAGGAGGAAGATGTTGAGACATGGTTGCTTGGCATGAGGAAATATTTCCAACTGCAGAACTATTCTGCTCATGTAGAAGGAAGAATTGTGATGTACCATCTAAAAGGAAGAGCATCCATGTGGTGGGATCAGTTTGTGCAAGTGCAGCACATTAGAGAGAAAGATATCACTTGGAAGGAGTTTAAGAGGTATTTCGAGAAGAAATACCTGACCAAAAGATACTATGACAGAAAAATGAAGGAGTTCTTCGAACTCAAGTTGGGCAGCATGACCATTGATGAGTATGAACGAAGTTTCTTGGAACTACTGAAGTATGTTCCATTCATCAAAGACGAGGCTGTCAAAATTCAGAGGTATCTGAGTGGACTGCCACCTCCCATTGGTGACAAGATTCAATCTGATGATCCTAAGACTATGGAAGAAACCATAAGAAGGGAGAAATTATTATATGAACAAAAAAGAGAAAGGCCTATCCTTCAGAAGGCTTGGTATGACCATAAGAGGTTTAAGAAGGAACATAAGCAGAAGGGAAACAAGCCTCCCTTTTTCAGGAATAGTCCTTCAGGATAGTCATCTTTTAGAGAGCCCAGGAAAGTTGAAGGGAGTGAGTAAATTCCAAGACCGCCACCTATGGAGTGTTGGGGCTGTAAAGGGAACCATAGGTACAAAGACTTCCCCCACAGAAAAGATAAAGGGAGAACTATCCATACTGTTCAACAAGCTGAAACAGTGGAGGATATGGGCAGCAGAATGCCAAGGATCTACACAGCCCTAGACAACAAGCAAGTGGAATTTCAATTGCACATGATTGAAGTGGAAGGTATGATTAACAACCGACCACTCATTATTTTAATTGATTCAGGGGCTAGCCATAGTTATGTAGATCCTAGGGTGGTGGAAAGTTTGCGTTTATCAAGAAGCAAACATGAAAAGTCTTGGATAGTGCAACTGGCCACAGAAACCAAAAGGAAGGTCATTGAATTGGTTAAGTCCTATTCAGTGGACATGGGTGGATTGAGCACTAAGGCTGGATTAAATATTCTTCCTTTAGGGTCTTATGACTTCTTAATTGGGATGGACTGGTTGGACCAGCACCATGCCCTCCTGGACTGTCGTAACAAGAGGTTTATATGCCTAAACGAAGAGGGAAATCGAAAAACATTCCAAGGAATTCCCAGAGCTATGGTTGTCAGAGAAATATCAGCCATGCAACTGAAGAAGTGCTACAGGAAGGGCTGTCAAATATTTGCAGCTCGTGTGGAAGAAGCATCCAGAGATGCAGTCTCAAGAATTGAAGACCATGAGGTACTCACAGAGTTCAAGGATGTGTTCCAGGAAGTACCTGGACTACCTCCAAAGAGAGACATTGATTTCACTATAAATTTGATGCCTGGAGCTGCTCCAGTTTCGAAAGATCCTTATAGAATGAGTACGCCAGAGTTGAAAGAGTTGCAATTGCAGCTTGAAGATATTTTGAAGAAGGGGTACATTCTCCCAAGCATGTCACCTTGGGGTGCCCCGGTCATATTCGTGAAGAAGAAAGATGGGATGTTGAGGCTGTGCATTGATTTCAGACAGTTGAACAAAGTAACTGTCAAGAATAAGTATCCTCTACCAAGGATCGATGATCTTTTCAATCAGTTCAAAGGTGTGAAAACATTTTCAAAGATAGATCTTAGATCCAGATATCACCAGGTAAGAATATAGGATGAGGACATCGACAAGACTACCTTTACAACAAGGTACAGTCATTACGAGTTCACAGTGGTGCCATTTGGACTGTCAAACACGCCTACTGTTTTCATGTGCTTAATGAATGGTGTATTCAGGGACTATTTGGACAAGTTTGTCATAGTCTTCCTGGATGACATCTTGGTGTATTTCAAGTCAGAGGAAGAGCATGAGAAACATCTAAGAATGGTTCTACAAGTGTTGAGAGAACACCAGCTATATGCAAAGCTGAGCAAATGCTCATTTTATCAAAGGAAAATCCATTACTTGGGGCACATTATATCAGAAGAAGGGATCATTGTGGATCTTGAAAAGGTTGAGGCCATTCGAGAATGGTCAGTGCCAAGGAATGTGGATGAGGTTAGATATTTTATGGATCTGGCGGGGTACTACAGAAGTTTTATAGATGGATTCTCAGAGATAGATCACCCTATCACTTCCTTGCAAAGGAAGGAGAAGAAGTTTCAGTGGACTAAAGAGTGTGAGAGAAGTTTCCAACGATTGAAGTAGTTGTTAACCAGCGCTCCAATCCTGAGAATTGCAAATCCAAATATGGATTTCATGGTGTGCACAGATGTGTGTAAGGAGGGGTTGGGAGGAGTTCTCATCCAAGAGGGATTTGTAATATGTTATGAGTCCCGAAAGCTAAAAGAGAATGAAAGGAATTATGCCACTCATGATTTAGAGCTGGCAGCAATCGTCCACGCATTAAGGAAATGGAGACATTACCTCATGGGAAGGAGATTCAAATTGAGAACAGACCGCAATGGTCTGAAGTATTTATTTGATCAACTGACTTTAAATGCCAGGCAAACTAGATGGCTGGAGTTTCTGTGTGAATATGACTTTGATATCAAGCATATCAAAGGGAAAGAAAATAAGGTGGCCGATGCACTCAGTAGAAAAGTGCACGAATTACATGCTACATCTATTAGCATGTACAGGACTGAGATTAAGGACAGAATTTTGGAAGATGCAAATACTAATTTGCAGTACAGAGGTCTGGTAGCAAAGCTACAACAGCATGAGAGACCACAGACCCAGGGAAGTTACACCTTAGGAGCTGATGGCTTACTTCTGTATAAAAACAGAGTGTATGTACCCAATGTCTGAGAATTGAAGCTGGCAATTCTAAAAGAAATGCATAACGTGGCTTATGCTGGACATCCTGGATATCAAAAGACTGTGGCAGTAGTCAAAGGCCATTATTTTTGGTTGGGTTTTAAGAAAGAAATCACTGAATACATCACCACATGTATGGAGTGCTAGAAAGTTAAGGCTGAGCATAGGCACCCAACAGGGTTACTGCAACCTTCACCCATTCCTGAGTGGAAATGGGAAGTGGTGACAATGGATTTTATCATAGGATTGCCCAGGATGAGCAAGTAGCATGATTTGATCATGGTGGTGGTGGAAAAGCTTACAAAAGATGCCCATTTTATTCCACTGAAAACCACTCAGAAGGTAGCAGATGTTGCTGATATCTTCTTAAAAGAAGTGGCATGCTTGCACAGAATTCCTAGGACAATTGTGTCTGATAGGGACCCGAAATTCACCTTGAATTTCTGGAAAGGACTGTTTAAGGGATTTAGAACGAATCTGAACTTTAGTATAGTGTATCATCCTGAGTTTGATGGTCATACAGAGAGGGTGAACAGAGTAATAGAAAACATACTGAGAATGTATGTGATGGATAAACCATCAAGGTGGGAAGACTACCTGCATTTGGTAGACTTCGCCTACAATAATGGGTATCATACATCGTTGAAGATGAGCCCATTCGAAGCACTTTATGGAAGAAAGTGTAACACTCCAGTGAGCTGGGATAATCCAGATAACAGAGTAGTCGTTGGGCCTGAGTTGCTCAAAGAGATGGAAAACCAAATGATAAGAATTAAACAGAATTTGAAAGATACCCAGGACAGGCAGAAAAGCTATGCTGATAAGAATAGGACCCACATAGAATACAAAGTGGGTGATCATGTTTTCCTGAAAGTAAAAACTAACAGGAGTTCCTTGAAGCTGGGAAGTTGCACCAAGTTGGCAGCAAGATTTTGTGGGCCATTTGAGATCCTAGAAAGGATTGGGCCAATTGCATACATGCTTGCATTACCTGCATCTATGACTGTACATAATGTATTTCATGTTTCACTTCTTAAGAAATATATACCTGATGCTAATCATGTTATTGATTGGAATGTGATTTAGGTGGAACCAGAAGGTGTCCTGCAAGTGCATCCTGTGTGCATATTGGAAAGGAAAAGCAAACAACTCCAGAATCAAGCTATAGAGCTTGTAAAGTTCCAGTGGACCTGGTATGGTCCTGAGGACACGGCATGGGAGCATGAAGAGGTTATGCGGGAAGAGTACCCGCATCTTTTTGAACATTTTGAAAAGCTTGCAGAGACAGTGTAAGGTTGCACTGAGGATAGTGCAGAAATAAGGGAGGAGGATTGTAGTGTCCCCAAGATCGAGCCTTTGTAAATCTGGTTTATGAAATGAATTGTAAATATGTGTTATAGGCTGGTGAGCCAAGTTTGTATAAGCCGACAGAATTATGTGATTATTAGGCCAGAGAGCCTAACGGTTGGAGGCCAAGGGCCTGATTTTGTACCTGTATGTATGCAATACATTAATAAAATATAAACATCGTCGCGTGCAGACCGACCATGATGAATGAGTGATGGGGGATTGAGCTTCCACAGAGTGGACAAGGAATTAGGGGCTGGAAGGTGGGAAAAGGGGCTAAGTGTTGAGCCTAGGGGCTAAGCCTAGGGGCTTAAGCCTTGGGAATAATATTTTATTATTATTCCAAAGAACATGTGCATTTTATGTTTTTTTAATCCTAAGTCCTGGCAAGGGGAAAACGTGCAAAGGGGATGCATGCTGATGGAACGCATGCAGTTCGAAGGGTGACAAGTGTCAACCCTAGTGCATGCAAATAAAATGGCCAAGATGAGCCATGAGAGGGGTTCCTCCTCCATTCTATCCTGGACTGTCCTGAGCATGAAACCGTCTGAACTCTGCAGGAATACCTTCATGCATTCAGAAGTCGGAAAGAAAACCTGTGTGATTCCTGAGGAAGCCTGGTGTTGACTTCGGGAAGCCTATGTTTGTTTTTGAGTATATCCTCTGTCTGAACAGTCTGAACCTGTGTTGACCCCTGCGTCGATTGTTTGTCACGCATCTCGGAGAACCAGAGCGTGAGTCTATCCTGTGTTTCCAGATTGAGAAATAAGAAGTGACCTACCATTGTTGAAACTATTGGAAAGCCCGTGTCTGTTTTCCTCATGGGTTGTTGTGGCCATGCAGTGTTGGACTGCATGTGGCTTGTTGGCTAGTTGTGCAACACTCTCTCCCGGTGAGAGAGGTGATTGAGGTTCAAAGAACTGGTGGCTTGGCCTGTGGGCAACTCTCTCCAGGTAAGAGAGTGAACAGAGGAAGGAGAGAACTCTTGAAAGGAACCCTGTAGCTGCCACAGAGCTAGGAGACTTCCATTCCGGTCTGTTGCTGTAACCCAAGGCAAGGGAGGTTACCAGCCGAAGGACTGTCTAGGTGACAGAGAAAGTGTATACTCCTGGGGTGGAATAGGCATGTGGGGAAGGAGAGTCTGTGGGCAGTGAGCATGAGTGGTTCTTGGGAGAGAATTCCTTCCTTGTGACCATGTGTTTTCCTTGTAACTTCAGCCTAGCCTAGGATTCCCTGCCTTGGGGTAGAGCTTAGTCCCAGCTCGGGGGTGACCCACTGCTAAACTGACGAGGAGTGTGGTCTAAGGCTAGGAGGTTCGTGGAAGGCATGCACTTGGTTGGTGGCACTGACACTGTATCAAAGATAAGTACCAGATGATGCTTTAATTATGTTTTTGTATCTCTGTGTATTATAATTATCATGTATTCTGCTGTACATTTGAATTAATGTTATTGCCATGGATTATTTATGTTAGTAATAAATTTCTGTGCTTATTCTAAGTTTAAATATATTTCTTGCTTAAATGCATGTGGATTATATAATGCCTATATGTGTTATGTAAAAAGTGGTGCTATAATTTGGTATCGGAGATATTAAGCCTTGGCACCGAAAAGTGGTGCTACAACTATGGCGCATTGGTTCACCTCAAGTTGAACTCATTGAGCTATACAGAGTATATCATGTGTAAATTATTCATTATTCACAACGATTAATGAGAATTATTTCATTCTTTCTCTCCTTATTCTTCTTTCTCCAATTCTCTCTGCAAATGTGTGTATGATTGTTTCGCTAGATCTATTCTATGCAGGTTCAACACATTTACACAATGGTCCTTCAACTCTTCAACTATACGGGCACATTATACAGGGTATTTCTATTCTATCAAAATCGTTCAAGACTTGCACTTGGCCTCATCTACATTCACTCAAGGAGTTTTAAACCCAGGTCTCCTTGTTAATACAGATCCAATCACCTCTCTGCTTGTTTCTATACCACACACTTGTTGGTAACATTTTTATCCCTTAAACTTAGGATTTTCATACCTTGAAACACGGGTAGAATGTAAATCAATTTCCATTCTTTGTACATTGAATGCGAAAGAATGTTGAGACTATTTGACATTTACTTACTCCCATTGATACAGAATGCGAAGATGTCTTATGTCATTAGTGACACTGGAAGGAGACAAAAGAAAAAGGTAAACTTTAATAATTGTTACCAAAGCGCTTTGAATTGTAAGTTGTAGTCTATAATATTATTTTTATTTTGTGGCAATTTTTGAGAATACAAGACTACACCTGGAGTGCAAGACAAGAAAAAAGAAAATGAGAGGACAGATTTCATAGAGCACATAGACCAATAAGAGTCCAGGGTAATTTAAAAAAAAATGTTGACTGTTGGTTAACCACTGTCTGCAATGTTTTTAAAAGATTGGAGTGATGGGCATGCTATAAACAAAAAGGAATTTTATTGAAGAAAACCAAATAACACTCGAAGTTTATTTCTCCACATGTATAATAATGAAATTAATGCAAAAAGAAATATGAAACATGGTTTAATTCCATGACATAAATGTGCTTCTTGAGCACCACCTTACATTCTATACAAATGAAGGGGACAAAGTTTACAATTCTCATATATATATATATATATATATATATAT
>ML776636.1:294385-304527 GCA_009831015.1 Picea engelmannii
AGTTTCAGTGTTTTCATAATCAACTTATTTTAAAAAAATAAAATTCTATACACAAACCTCAAATACCTCACATAGTTTTTGAAGATTAAAAATATTAAACGACCTCAAATAGTTTTTGAAGATTAAAAACATTAAACAAGGCCTGAGAGACTTTAGAGCTCAGATTCCATATCATATCATGTTTAACGTTTCATAAGAGTTGACTGACAAAAAGGCCATATGTTCTTCATGTCCACTTATTGGATTCAACCCTTTAGGATATTGACCAATTCAAGTGAACATGGATTCAACCTGATGCAGGAGCATCGCCAGCACATCAAGCGAGCCAGCGCGAGAGCAGAAGACAGCTGGACAGCGCCAGCACAAATTTTGAAAACGCCTTGATATTGTTGCGCAAACATTAATGTGTGGATTTAATGAAGAGCACTTGTACATTGTAATGGACCTTGAGAGGATAGCTCTCGTCCTTAGTAGATAGACGACATTTAATAGATTTAATGTTGGTAGATAGGAGTTTAATTATAGTTTTGATAGCGTAGAGTCCAAGAGGGAAACGAGATATAGACACCCTCCTTTGTACATTGTAACATTATCATTGAGAGCATTCAGGAGAGAAGAGCATGCAGAGAACAGTATGAAGAACACCCATGTACAGACGTTGAATTAATAGAAAGAGCTTGATTCAATTCCATGGTTTGTGTCATTCTCTGTGTATTTATGATGTTATGCTCATGAATATTTTCTTTCTGTTATACACTTGCTTTTATATGCCGTGTATGTGATTTCATGGTTGAATAGAAGTCTGAGAGGGAATGTGAATGAGTTTCAATTATTTCTCTAATTGAGGCAAGAGATTCCTGCAAGGAGTGCAGTTGAATTGTCCCCAAGGAGTGCGTCGATAGAAGGGTTCAATTAGAGTTAGCTATTGTTCTCATTCATCTCAGAAGTGCAGAGATACAGTTCCGCGCAAGGAGTGCGCAAGCCAAACGAAGTCTCAGAGTTGCGATTCTGAGCAAAGGGATTGAAAGACTGCTGCTGCAAAAGTGCGTGGGGTCGAAGGCTTCAACACTTAGTCGTGGTTGAAGATTTTCCGCAAGGAGTGCGTGCAAGAGGTTCCCAAAGGGACTCGAGAGTAGTGAGAAAAGCTTAGAGAGGGATAGACCTTCAAGTTCGTTGAAGGGCCGAGCCAGAAGTTGTGCGTGAGCAGGTTGCAAGGAAGAGACGCAGGTTGGCGAACAAGTCTCATCGAGAGACACTTCTTGTCCGTGGATTATGCAAGAAGAAGAGTGGACGGTCGATATTCTCTGTGGAGAATCTACGAGTTTCGGTGAATCGTTGGATCTCTCGGAGTTGCAGGAAAGTTACAGCGCAAGCGTGGAGAGGTTCGAAGCTCAGAACAGATCGAGCCATTGATACAAGCCAGCTAGGGTCGTTGGATCCATCGCGAGATCGCCCATCGGAGTTTCACGAGAAAATAGTCAAGGAATTAGTCATGGGAATCGCGATAGTGCGAGAAGCGAAGTCCCGAGAGTTACGAAAGTAGTGTGGGCCACAGTAGGGCGACGTGGTAGGTGACACGAGATATCGACGTTTCGGCGTCTCGGGCATCGGGAGCTGACATAGGAGTTATTCAATCTCGCGAGAAGCGAAGTCGTGAGGGAGCGAGATCGCGAGTTTCGACATTTCGGCATCTCGTGCATCAGGGTTTGGAGAATCGAGCGTTTGGTGTTGCGAGTGGCGAGATCGCGATAAGGACAGAAGTCCCGACAAGGTGAGAGAAAGTCAACATTGACCAAAGGCATTTGGTCTCGGGGATTTGAGGACCCAAAGATAGACCGTGAACTCGCGAAGCTGCGAGTTCCAATTCCTCGATAAGCAAAAGAAGAGGGGTCGCGCGAAGTGAACTGTGGGTAAGGAAAATTATCGAAAGGAATCATAAGAGCCTTTGAAGTTCTTCGGGCCGAGGAGAAAGAAGGTCCTGAGGAGAGTGGTCGTGCTCCGAGGAGTGCGATTGGCGTCAGAGTGGTATCAGAGCGGGAATATCTTTTTCTTTTTGTAGCAAGAGAAGAGGATTCGCCATGCCGCTGAGAAGAGAAAGGTAGTCACCTGATCCAGAAGATAGGGAAGTACGAAGAAGAGGTAGGCCGGCAGGAAATCTGGAAATGGAGAGACAGATGAGAGATCTCTGAGCAAGGCTTGAAGAGATGCAGACAGCTCAGAGATGCGGAGTTGGTGCAGGGGATCTTAGTGATTTCAAAGTTGAAGAGGAAGCTAGACATGAAGAAGAGGTCACAACAGAGGATGCATCAACCGAGTGGTTGATCAAAGCCATTTCCAGAATGGGTGCAAAGGCCAAGATGGACATTCCAGTTTACGAAGGAAATCTGGATGCAGAGGAGCTATTAGATTGGATAAGAGCTCTTGACACTTACTTTGATTATGAGGATATCGAAGAGGATAAGAAAGTCAAGCATGCTGTTACGTGCTTGAAAGGACATGCAGCATTGTGGTGGGACGAGCTACAAGCTGATAGACGTTGCAAAGGCAAGCAAAAGATCAAAAGCTGGGATCGAATGATTGCGAAGATGAAGGCAAAGTTCATCCCAAGAGACTACCAAATTACTCTGTTCAGGAGGATGCAGAACCTGAGACAGAAGCTAATGATAGTGAAAGAATACACTGAGGAATTCTATCGACTGAACATCAGAGCAGGTCATTGAGAGAGTGATGATGAGAAAGTTGCTAGATACCTGAATGGTCTGAGATACGACATTCAGGATGAATTAAGCATGGTTACCATCAGGACAGTAGAGGATGCTTATCAGATGGCTCTGAAAGCCAAAGAGAAGCTGAGCCGAAGGCAAGGTCAGCGAGGGCGAGGCAAGAGTCAGCCTAGAGGCAAGGCAGTTTCCCAAGATAAATACCCGAAGCCCAAGGAGGAATCGAAGAAACCTCAGGGTAAAGTTGAAAGGGGTGGGACCTCACAGAGAGGGCCATATGTTGAGCAGAAAGGACAGCAAAATGATCAACGGGGAGATTATGCTGATGCAAACACTCTTCCTCGTACTAGAGGTTGAGGTAGAGGAAGAGGTGGAGTGATCACATGTTTCACATGTGGGAAGAATGGGCACAAATCTTATGAGTTTCCAGAGAAAAAAAAGGACATTGGAGAAGCTCACATCACAGAAGCGCAGAGGCGGGATATTGAGTCTGAAGACATAGAAGGTGGAAGGTCGCTGATGATGCGTAAGGTTCTCTTAACACCCGGGAAGGAGGTGGAAAGTTCAGTTCAAAGGACCAGACTTTTCAGAACAGCTTGCAAGACCAAGGACAGGGTGTGCAAGGTCATTGTTGATAGTGGTAGCACGAATAATCTCGTTTCAACCGAGATGGTAGAAAAGATGGAGCTGGAAACGACTGACCATCCCAGCCCATACAGAGTTTCGTGGCTACAAAAAGGATACCAGGTACCTGTTACCAAACAATGCTTGGTTGAATTCAAGATAGGGGAATATAATGATAAGATTCTGTGTGATGTTATTCCCATGGATGTATGTCATTTATTGCTAGGTAGACCATGGCAATATGACAGAAATGTGGTTCATGACGGGAGGATGAACACATATACCCTGGAGAGGAATGGGAGAAGATACAGGTTGCTTCCAATAAAGGATAAAGAGGTGAAGCCGGAAGCAAACAACACAATACTTCTCATGAGTGGGAAGGAGATTCTTACAGAGGTGGAGAAGAAAAAAGATCCACAATTCTTTGTGGTCAGAAAGCCGAGGATTGTTCTGACTAGCACAAGAGTGGATGATTTTCCGGATGATATTCAAGAACCGCTGGAAGAGTTTGCTGACATCATAGTGGACGAATTACCTCACTCGTTTCCACCAATGAGAAGTGTGAGTCATCACATAGACCTCATACCAGGAGCTAGTTTGCCAAACAAAGCTTCGTACAGATTGACACCACAAGAAAATGAGGAGGTCAAGAAGCAGGTCCAGGATTTGATGGACAAAGGATTGGTCAGAGAAAGATTGAGTCCATGTGCCGTTCCAACGGTACTCAGTCCGAAGAAGGATGGAGGTTGGTAGATGTGCACCGATTCAAGAGCGATCAACAAGATAACCATCAGGTACAAGTTTCCACTGCCGAGAATGGATGATTTGATGGATTGCCTGAGCGGGGAAAAATATTTTTCAAAGATAGATTTGAAAAGCGGATATCACCAGATTGGCATGAGAGAAGGCGATGAGTGGAAGACAACCTTCAAGACCAACGAAGGGTTGTATGAATGGCTGGTTATGCCATTTGGTTTGACAAACGCACCAAGTACCTTCATGATGTTGATGAATGAAGTCCTGAGAGAGTTCATCGGGAAGTTCGTCATTGTGTATCTGGACGACATACTGATTTACAGTAAATCAGAGGCTGAGCATTTGAAGCATTTGGCCATTGTGATGAGGAAGCTACAGCAGGAGAAGTTGTTGATAAATATGAAGAAGTGCTCATTTATGAAGACAGAGCTCATCTATCTGGGATTTGTCATATCGGCGAATGAATTGAGGATGGATCTGGATAAGGTGGAAGTGATTAAAAATTGGCCATCACCGAGAAATATTTTCGAGATGAGAAGTTTTCATGGTTTGGCTAGTTTCTACCGAAAATTCATCAGGAATTTCAGTGGAATTAGTGAAGTGATGATGGATACCATAAAGAAACGGCATAAGTCTTTTCACTGGATAGTCGAGGCTGAGAAGAGATTCAATCTGTTGAAGCGGAAGATTACGGAACAACCAGTGTTGGTGTTGCCGGATTTCCAGAAGACGTTTCAGGTGAAATGTGATGCAAGCGGCTTTGCCATAGGAGCGGTCTTGAGCCAGGAGGACAGACCAATTTCATATTTCAGCGAGAAGATGGATGAGGCAAAAGTGAAATACTCCACGTATGATAAAGAATTCTATGCCATCATCCAGGCATTGAAAAAATGGAGGCACTATTTGATTCCAAAAGAATTTGTTCTGTATAGTGATAATCATGCACTGCAGTTTGTGAGTCAACAAGAGAAGTTGAATCAGAAACATGCAAAATGGGTAGAGTATATGCAGAATTTCACATTTGTGATTAAGCATATTTCGGGTACTGCTAACAAAGTGGCTGATGCTTTGAGCAGGAAGTGTTTATTGCTGCAGGAATTCAGAGTCAAAACATTGGGTTTTGAAAATCTCAGGGACATGTACACAGGAGATGCAGATTTTGCAGAAGCGTATTAAGTAGCCGAGAATCCGGTTCTCAGAGACAGAAGCCTGTGGATAGATTATATGATCCAGGAGGGATTACTATTCAGAGGCAATCAACTGTGTATTCCAAAATGCTCCATGAGGGAGAACTTGTTGAAAGAGAAACACAGTGGTGGATTAGCAGGACACTTTGGCCATGAAAAAACATTCGTGAAGCTGAATGAGTCATATTTTTGGCCAGGGATGTGAGCAGAAGTTAAAAGGTTTGTTGACAGATGCAGGATTTTCCAGCATTCGAAAGGGAGAAAGAAAAATGCAGGTTTTTATCAGCCATTTCCCATACCAGAGAGGCCATGGGAGGCGATCAACATGGATTTTGTATTGGGTTTGCTGAGAACACAAAGAGGTGTTGATTCCATCTTTGTAGTAGTGGACAGGTTTTCAAAAATGGCACATTTTATCCCATGCCAGAAGACCAGCGATGCGACTCACATCGCGAATTTGTTTTTCAAGGAGGTCATTCGACTTCATGGACTGCCGAAAAGTATTTTTTCGGACAGGGACATGAAATTCATAGGGAATTTTTGGAGGACCTTATGGAAGAAGCTAGGAACTAACTTGGCATTTAGTTTTGCTTATCATCCTCAGACGGATGGACAAACAGAGGTGGTCAACAGAAGCCTAGGAGATTTGCTGAGGGGCTTGGTGACAGAGCACCATAGCAGCTGGGATAACGTATTACCACAGGCGGAGTTTGCATACAACGATTCGGTGAATCGGAGTACAGGGAAAAGTCCATTTCAGGTTGTATATGGGATATAGTCGAGAGGAGTTTCTGAACTCAGGGAGTCAGAACCAATTGCTACTAGTAGCGCTAGTGCAGGAGAGTTCGCCGAGGCGATGAAAGAACTTCACGACAGGGTGAAGCAACAACTGCAAGATTCAAATCAGGAATATAAGCGCAGAGTGGATCAGCATCGGAAACAACTTCAGTTCGAAGTTGGTGATCTAGTTCTGGCACATCTGAGGAAGGAAAGGTTCCCGAGGGGAACATACAACAAGCTAAAAATGAAGAAAATCGGACCCTGCAAGGTCTTGAGAAAATTCAGGGAAAATGCGTATGAAATTGAGCTACTGGATGGCATCGAGATATCTGTGATATTCAATATCATAGATTTATACCCATAAAAGGCTGGAGAAGCGGAGACTGGAACTGAGGAACTGGTAATCCAGTGGATGAAACAATTACCAGTTGCAGAGAAGCTGCAGATGGAATGCATACTGGACAGGAGAGTGAGTAAGAAGACCAGGAGAAAAGAATACTTCGAATATCTGGTCAAGTGGAAGAATCATCCAGTGGAAGATGCCAGCTGGGAGAGAGAAGCAGTGATACAGAAACATGGACATACCGTGCAGGAGTTCATGGATAGGAGCCCATGAAAGTTTTCAAGTCGAGGAGTATGATGCAGGAGCATCGCCAACACATCAAGTGAGCCAGCGTGGGAGAGGAAGACACCCTATAGGAGTTTAATTATAGTTTTGATAGCGTAGAGTCCAAGAGGGAAACGAGATATAGACACCCTCCTTTGTACATTGTAACATTATCATTGAGAGCATTCAGGAGAGAAGAGCATGCAGAGAACAGTATGAAGAACACCCATGTACAGATGTTGAATTAATAGAAAGAGCTTGATTCAATTCCATGGTTTGTGTCATTCTCTATGTATTTATGATGTTATGCTCATGAATATTTGCTTTCTGTTATACGCTTGCTTTTATATGCTGTGTATGTGATTTCATGGTTGAATAGAAGTCTGAGAGGGAATGTGAATGAGTTTCAATTGTTTCTCTAATTGAGGCAAGAGATTCCTGCAAGGAGTGCAGTTGAATTGTCCGCAAGGAGTGCGTCAACAGAAGGGTTCAATTAGAGTTAGCTATTGTTCTCATTCATCTCAGAAGTGCAGAGATACAGTGCTGCGCAAGGAGTGCATAGGCCAAACGAAGTCTCAGAGTTGCGATTCTGAGCAAAGGGATTGAAAGACTGCCGCTGCAGGAGTGCGCGGGGTCGAAGGCTTCAATACTTAGTCGTGGTTGAAGATTTTCCGCAAGGAGTGCGTGCAAGAGGTTCCCAAAGGGACTCGAGAGTAGTGAGAAAAGATTAGAGAGGGATAGACCTTCAAGTTCCTTGAAGGGCCGAGCCAGAAGTTGTGCATGAGCAGGTTGCAAGGAAGAGATGCAGGTTGGTGAACAAGTCTCGTGGAGAGACACTTCTTGTCCTTGGATTGCGCAAGAAGAAGAGTGGACGGTCGGTATTCTCCATGGAGAATATGCGAGTTTCGGTGAATCGTTGGATCTCTCGGAGTTGCAGGAAAGTTACAGCGCAAGCGTGGAGAGGTTCGAAGCTCAGAATAGATCGAGTCGTTGATCCAAGCCAGCTAGGGCCGTTGGATCCATCGTGAGATCGCCCATCGGGGTTTCACGAGAAAAGAGTCAAGGAATTAGTCATGGGAATCGCGATAGTGCGAGAAGCGAAGTCCCGAGAGTTATGAAAGTAGTGTGGGCCACAGTAGGGCGACGTGGCAGGTGACACGAGATATCGGTGTTTTGGCGTCTTGGGCATCAGGAGCTGACATAGGAGTTATTCAATCTCGCGAGAAGCAAAGTCGTGAGGGAGCGAGATCGCGAGTTTCAACATTTCGACATCTCGTGCATCGGGGTTTGGAGAATCGAGCGCTTGGTGTCGCAAGTGGAGAGATCGTGATAAGGATAGAAGTCCCGACAAGGAGAGAGAAAGTCAACGTTGACTAAAGCCATTTGGTCTCGGGGATTTGAGGACCCAAAGATAGACCGTGAACTCGTGAAGTTGCGAGTTTCGATTCCTCGATAAGCAAAAGAAGAGGGGTCGCGCGAAGTGAACTATTGGTAAGGGAGATTCCTGAAAGGAATCAGAAGAACCTTTGAAGTTCTTCGAGCCAAGGAGAAAGAAGATCCTGAGGAGAGAGGACGTGCTCCGAGGAGTGCGATTGGCATCACAACCCTTTAGGATATTGACCAATTCAAGTGAACATTTGTAATAAATAAATCAAAACTCCTGATATGGGAAAAAAATAGGTAGAGTCCAAACACGCAGACCCACTCTATGCAAGTATGAAGCCAAATAGAAGGCTTGCTTATATCTTACGCATAGTGATTTCGTGTAAATTTATATCGCCATATTTCGACAAAAAAACTATTTCATAGAACAGTTAGACAACGCCATTACTCAGTGTCCAAATCTAAAACAATCAGTGTCCAAACCTAAAACAACCATCACAATGTACATGCTGGCAAGAACAGAAATCAAAGGGAAGAAGGTATATACACAAGTAAGACTTGCAGCTGAAAAAAAAGTTGGGAGCGATTAAGATCTGCAAGGATTTCAGAGATAAATCTAAGAAAACCTCTTAATCAGAAGCATTTTTGAGATGACGATACCAACAATTAGATAATTGAAATCTGTAAAATACAGAAGGATTAACCAGGAGAATAAAATAAGAGAACAAGAATATTGTCGTAATATAGTAGAAAGAAAATGAAATACAAGATAGGAATATTGTCCTAGTACAGTAGAAAGAGAATGGAATACGGGAATAGTAAAAAGATTTTCATAATACATAGAAAATAGATCTCCATCTTCTCTTCCTCAAACAAGACGGTTGGAGTACCTATGTTATTTATATATTAAGTAGCCAATTTATTATCCACCGAGAAGGATCTAATAAATTCAAACTTTAAAATCTTGTGAAATTTTTAGCAGCTAATTTTCCCTGCAATCAAATACCACATTTTTGTATCAAATACCACACTTCAATAACATTAATAACACTTCTGTATCTATGAAAATTTTCCTCCCTTGAGATCTATTAGTAAATGCTAGAAAATAATCTGTGATTAATGAGGTCCTTGTGAATAAGATGGGGATTTTGTGAAACATCCTGGCCAAACTAAGGGCAAAGATGAAAAATCTCAACATCTCTGCGAGCTGTTTTGCTACAATAACGAATATATTGCAGTGAGATTTGAAGAAAAGTCCCTCAATTCTGAGAATCGCGGTGAACATCAACAAAGCATTGAAAGTATGTTGATGAGCTCAACAATATAAAGACCAACTTGTATCTTCCCAATGGGCTTGTTTCATCAGCACCCAGGAAGGTGGAGGAGAGAAGAATCTAATAGAGATCTAGGAGACTTATCGGGAAAGGAAAAAATGGTGTTTTAGTTTTAGTATTTCATGTCGAAAACCACTAGTTTCTGTTTGACTCTGTTTGAATGCCAGTCTAGCTATTTTGCAATGAGTAGTTGTAAAATTTTGTTTCTTAAAGTCTTATATGCATGTTTTTTCAAGAGACAGTGTTGTAACCTAGTTGTTTAGTTAGGTTTTAATAACTAGTTTTGAAAAAAAGTTTAGTTAGGCTCCAAACTCTCTCCTTCTTGGAGTCTTTTTGGAACACTATGTAAATAGGAGTCTTTATGGTTGTGTGTAAATAATTGAAAGTGTGATAATATATTCTAAAATTTTAAAATATAGTCAAAGTTTAAATCATCAACTTATAACATAATAATAATTGCACTATTCAGTTTTATTTAGTAACTCTCTTAGAAAGTAAGGTGTCAGTGAAATTTCTTATTTTTTTTAAATATATGAAAGTTAGTTGTTTAATGTAGTTGTGTCATGTATTAATTGATTATGTTCCACAATTTTAGCTTCCAAGTGTTAGTGTAAAGGAAGAACATGCTGAATATACAGAAAAATATAGAAAACACGTATTTCTCAACATATTCTTGCTCTTTATTTAATATAATAACTTAATGAATGGTTGTGGAAACAAAATCGTTGACTTTCTCTTTAATCTTTTAAAA
>ML776636.1:305791-323154 GCA_009831015.1 Picea engelmannii
AACCAGAAAAGGAGTGAAATAAAAGAAAAAGAAAAGAATTCCCGTAATAGACCAGAAAAGAGAACGACCGTAACAGATCTCCATCTTCACCTCCTTAGACAGAATGCGAATGGTTGGAGTTTCTTCGGTTATTTATATAAATTTATTACCCTAATATCATGGAGAGATTATGGTCAAGAGCAACCTCATTAACAAAACAACGTCATAGAAAAAATGGTTTGAGTCCCGACTGCACTGCACGACAAAAGCGCCTCGCATGATCCAAATTAATATCTCCCAAAGAGCCTCGCATCTTCCAAATTAATATCTCCCACCCAGTGCATGGTTCATATTTATCAATCCCCTGCCCCATCTACACGGCAAAAGGGCCTCCAAATCAATAATCAGAACATCTATTGAATTTTAAAAATACTTAAAACAAAAGTCGCTATCAAGAAAATGGTAACAAATCTAATACTACTATGTAATTGTTTTAGTTGAAAATTTAATGTTAAACACACTTTGCAAATTGTTTAGATCACTAACAAATAAAATCTAAAACATTGTAATTTGAATTAGATTTTTTTTTCCTTTACATTTGTATCTAGATCTTAGTTTTCGTTTTCATTTTTAGATTTGTATTTAGATCTTAATTTTCATTTTTAGATTTGTATTTAGATCTTAATTTTTATTTTAGATTTGTTGCAACTAGGGTTGGAGGTGTGGGTGGGTTTCCTCAACCCCGAGGGAAAATGTGAACTAACTTACGCTTGGGGCTTAGGTGAATCCACAAACAATCAAGCAAAAGACTTGGCCTTATACCAAGGGCTGAACATCCTCACATCAAAGGAGATTAGATCCCTTATAGTTATTAGCAACTCTTTAGTTATTATTCAACAAATGTGAAACTCAATCCCCTTGCATACTACAAGTCTCTCTAGATTAATCTTCAGAACCTAAAGGTTAGTGAGGAGTTTGATCATTGTTGAGTTCTATTGGATCCTTAGATATCACAACATCCAAGTGGACTACATGGAAAACAAATGAGTGTGATTGAAGAATGTTAAGAAAAAATGGGGGTAATCTTACCTTAGCTTTCATCCCATAAAATTGTGCAAATCAAACATTAGAATTGGCATGCAATTTGGAATGAAAGACAAGTGGTGCAACCCTTTAATTCAAATGAGCTAGGCCATAACAACATTCCCTCTGCTTGCACTCTCCATTCGTAACATCAACCTCGGTCAAGTGAGTGATTTAAAACCTCACAGGATGGATTCGCTTAGCAAAGATGGGATTTGGTTCCTTCTCAGCCTTTGGTGGACTTATATCACAATCAACCTAGGTATAACTCCATTCTCTCCGACATCCAGATTTGTTGTGTCTCAGAGTTATGGGTCTAGAGTACCCTTTGTAGTGGGTTCAAGCTCATATTGTCTTGGATTTAGTGGGTGGTCTCCAACTAGTGTTTTCGATTGCTTTGGTCTAGTTAGCTTGAATCCATCTATCATGGAGGGTCATTGTCACATTAGTTGCTATGATCCTTGTGAAATTGCAAATCTTCATCATGTTCAATAGAGGATTGCTTGCCAAACTGAGGATTTACAAGTAGCAATTTCCCATTGAGAAATAACAAAAACTCTTCTCAACTTGAAGCTCAATTAGTAAGGAATGTAGAATTGGAAGCAAGGGCGGCCATTCAGGGAAAACAAATCAAGAATCTCAATGCAAACCAGAACATGCAATAAGAATAGATTTTGGGTTTAGAAAGGAGATCTCACTCAATGACTTATCTTCCAAAAGTCTCTATTGGGTTTGTCATAGAATCCATTAAGGAGGATGATACAATCCTACAAATCTACGGGGATATGGAATACGATACTGCAACTCTAGAAATGTTACGCACCTTGTTATATTATATTGAGTAGAAACAAGAATATCACAAAAAATTCCAATAGAAAAACATAACATAGAGAATAGCACACCAAAATGATACCTTTATTGAAATGGGAACAATGTTCACTTGCCTCTTTGAGGAGGCAACCTCCAACAGAGAAACACTCTATTACAGTAATGCTCAAGACAAAGACTTATCATGCCTCCTACTCTTATTTATACTAATTCTATCTTCTAAAGAACATTTTAGAGGAATATCTTTCTAGAAGCATAAGCTTCTATTCGGTCTTCTTACATTGAGTTGTTCACATTTATTGAATAGGCCTTATTAACTAATGTCGGCCTTTATTACATGGAAATATATTATTCTACCTACGTGAGGGGTTAGGGAGGTTAGGTCCCCAACATGCCCTCCCCCTTGAAGAACAACCTTGTCCTCAAAGCTTGAGATGAGGAAACTGTTGCAGAATGGTGGTCAACTCCTAGGTGGGATCTTCTGGATTTGTATATTTCCATTGCACTTACACTTCCTTGATGGTGCACTGGTGGAGACGATGCTCGCGCTGGTCTAAGATTGCTTGTGGCTGCAACCAAATGGAACTTTCTTCATCCAACTTAGAGAGACTGGTTAGAGTTTGGCACTTAGTTCCAATCACCTTCTTTAAGCATGAGACATGAAAAAAAGGATGGAGCTTAGAATGCATGGGCAAAGCTAACGGGTAGGCCACCCCACTCGCTTGAGAATTGTATAAGGACCATAAAATTTGGGAGGAAATTTATGACAGTGGTCAACTTTGAGTGAAACCTGCTTATAAGGTTGTAGACAAAGAAGCACCTAGTCCCCTTCAACAATTTTTCATTCAGAACGACCTTGATCTACTCATTTCTTTGCAATTTTGAGCCATGGCCAAATTTGCTTTGAGGGTATCGAGAATGGCCTCTCGGACTGTAATATTTTTTTCAACCTCCTAAACCTTTGAGACATCTGGAATGTATGAGAGAACCAACATTGGATTTTGTCTGTATATTGCTTCAAAAGGAGTCACACGAGTAGCTGTATGGTGAGATATGTTGTACCACCATTTAGCTAGGGGTGACCATTGATCCCATTGATTTTGTCTTTCAGATGAAAAACACCTCAAATATGTTTACGAACACTTGTTGACAACTTTAGTTTGGCCATCAGTGTGGGGATGATAAGACGTGCTGAGATGCAATTGGGTTTCCTGGAGCCTGAAAAATTCTTACCAAAAAACATTGGTGAAAGTGGGATCTTTGTCATAAGCTATAGAATGAGGCATGCCATGAAGCTTGAAGATATTATCCATGAAAATTTGAGCCACTATGGATGCGATGAATAGGTGTTGAAGATAATAGAAATGAGCATATTTGGAAAGACGATCAACTGCCACCATGATGAATGACTTATTGCTTGATTTAGGAAAGCCAACAATGAAATCCATATAAATATCCTGCCAAATAGTCAGTGGAATCGGGAATGGTTGTAGTGTGCCCGGGGATTTGACTATTTCTCCCTTGTTGTGTTGACAAACATCACATTCATCCACAAAGGTGTAGACATCCTGTTTCATGCCATCCCAAAAAAAAAAACGTTTGAGCCTGTTGAGGGGTTGTAAATCCTTTAACTCAATAGTAGGAACCAAACCGCTTAAGAGGCCCAATTAGACTCGTAAGCGTTTGATGAGTGGAATGTAAAAAATGTATCTTTGATGTTTTTTAGTATACCCACAATGTTGATCATAGTAGGTCGTCCTTCAGGGGATTCTTTTGTGCAGAGCAAACTCACGTTTAGAAGGTGATTGAGGCAATTGAGTTCCTTATCTTCTTCAGTGATGGTATTAGTCCTCCTCAATAGACTCTTATCCACCACTTCCCTTACTTGATTTGGAAAAGAACTACCCCAACAAAAACTACATGTATTCAATAACATTTATTAATCCCCTACCCCAACTACATGGGAAAAGGACCTTGGATAATCCAAAAAAGCCTCTCATAGATTTTTCTTCGGTTATCTATATAAATTCAACATAACATTGCGAGCTAAATGTCATGGAGTTTCTTCAGTTATTATATAAATTCAACATAACATTGCGAGCTAAATGTCATGGAAAACATCATGGAGTTTCTTTCATTATTTATATAAATTCAACATAACATTGCGAGCTAAACGTCACAGATGGGTCACAGATGGTCCAAAGAGCCTCGCATTGCCTGCATTACACGACATTTATCAATCCCCTACCCCAAAAGGGCCTCGCATGACCCAAATTAAACCTCATATTTATCAATCCCCTGCCCCATCTACACAACAAAAGGGCCTCCCGTGCTCCAAATTAAAATCTTGAGAGTTAATTTTCCGAGCTTCTATTGAATTTAAAAAATACTTAAAACAAAAGTTGCTATCAAGAAAATGGTAACAAATCTAATACTACTATGTAATTGTTTTAGTTGAAAATTTAATGTTAAACACACTTTGCAAATTATTTAGATCACTAGCAAATAAAATTTAAAACATTGTAATTTGACTTAGTTTTTTTTTTTTTTCCTTTAGATTTGTATTTAGATTTTAATTTTAATTTTTAGATTTGTATTTAGATGTTAATTCTCATTTTCATTTTTAGATTTGTATTTAGATCTTAATTTTTATTTTAGATTTGTTGCAACAAGGGTGGGAGGTGTGGGTGGTTTTCCTCAACCTCGAGGGAAAATGTGAACTAACTTACGCTTGGGGCTTAGGTGAATCCACAAACAATCAAGTAGAAGCCTTGGCCTTATACCAAGGGTTGAAAATCCTCACATCAAAGGATATTAGATCCATTATAGTTATTAGCAACTCTTTAGTTATTATTCAACAAATGTGAAACTCAATCCCCTTGCATACCACAAGTCTCTCTAGATTAATCTTCAGAACCTAGAGGTTAGTGAGGAATTTGATCATTGTTGAGTTCTATTGGGTCCTTAGATATCACAACATCCAAGTGGACTACATGGAAAATGAATGAGTGTGATTGGAGAATGTTAAGAAAAAATGGGGGGGCTCTTACCTTAGCTTTCATCCCATAAAATTGTTCAAATCAAACATTAGAATTGACATGCAATTTGGAATGAAGGACAAGTGGTGCAACTCTTTAATTCAAATGAGATAGGCCATAAAAACATTCCCTCTACTTAGACTCTCCATTTGTAACATTAAGCTCGGTCAAGTGAGTGATTTAAAACCTGACAGGATGGATTCACCTAGAAAAGATGGGATTTTCTCGGCCTTTGGTGGAGTTATATCACAATCAACCTAGTAATAACTCCATTCTCCTCGACATCTGGATTTGTTGTGTCTCAGAGTTATGGGTCTAGCATACCCTTTGTAGTGGGTTCACGCTCATATTGTCTTGGATTTAGTGGGTGGTCTCCAACTAGTGTTTTCCATCGCTTTGGTATGGTTATCTTGAATCCATCTATCATGGAGGGTCATTGTCACATCAGTTGCTATGATCCTTGTGAAATTGCAAATCTTATAATGTTCAATAGAGGATTGCTCGCCAAACTGAGGATTTACAAGTAGCAATTTCCCATTGAGCAATAAAAAAAACTCTTCTCAACTTGAAGCTCAATTAGTAAGGAATGTAGAACTGGAAGCAAGGGTGGCCATTCAGGGAAAACAAATCAAGAATCTCACTACAAAGCACAACATACAATACCAATAGATTTTGGGTTTAGCAAGGAGATCTCACTCAATGAATTATCTTCCAAAAGTCTCTATTGGGTTTGTCATAGAAGCCATTAAGGAGGATGATACAATCCTACAAATCTAAGGGGAGATGGAATACGAGAATGCAACTCTAGAAAGGTTATGCACCTTCTTATGTTATATTGAGCAGAAACAAGAATATCACAAAAAATTCCAATGAAACAACAAAACATAGAGAATAGCACAACAAAATGATACCTTTGTTGAAATGGGAGCAATGTTCACTTGCCTCTTTGAGGAGGCAACCTCCAACAGAGAAACAATCTATTACATTAATGCTCAAGACAAAGACTTATCATGCCTCCTACTCTTATTTATACTAATTATATCTTCTAAAGAACATTCTAGAGGAATATCTTTCTAGAAGTAGAAGCTTCTATTAGGTCTTCTTACATTGAGTTGTTCACATTTATTGAATCAACCTTATTAACTAATGTTAGCCTTTATTAGACTGAAATATATTATTCTACCTACGTGAGGGGTTAGGGAGGTTAGGTCCCCAACATTCCCTCCCCCTTGAAGAACAATCTTGTCCTCAAGGCTTGAGATGAGGAAATTGTTGTAGAATGGTGGTCGGCTCCTAGGTGGCATCTTCTGGATTTGTTTATTTCCACTGCACTAACACTTCCTTGATGATGCACCAATGGAGACGACACTCGCGCTGGTCTAAGATTGCTTCTGGCTGCAAACAAATGGAACTTTATTCATCCAACTCAGGGAGACTGGTTTGAGTTTGGCACTTAGTTCCAATCGCCTTCTTTAAGCATGAGACATGAAAAACATGATGGAGCTTAGAATGCATGGACAAAGCTAACGGGTAGGCCACTTGCCCCACTCACTTGAGAATTGTATAAGGACCATAAAATTTGGGAGCAAATTTCTGACACTGGTCAACTTTGAGTGAAGCCTGCTTATAAGGTTGTAGACAAAGAAGCACATGGTCCCCTTTAGTAAATTATCATTCAGAATGACCTTGATCTACTCATTTCTTTGCAATTCTGAGCCATGGCCAAATTTTCTTTGAGGGTACCGAGAATGGCCTCTCGGACTGTAAGATTTTTTTTCAACCTCCTGAACCTTTGAGACACCTGGCATGTATGAGATAACCTACATTGGATTTTGTCTGTATGCTGATTCAAAAGGAGTCACGCGAGTAGCTATATGGTGAGATGTGTTGTACCATCATTTAGAAAGGGGTAACCATTGATCCCACTGATTTTGTCTTTCAGATGCAAAACACCTCAAATATGTTTCCAAACACTTGTTGACAACTTTAGTTTGGCCATCAATCTGGGGATGATAGGCGATGCTGAGATGCAATTGGGTTTCCTGGAGCCTAAAAAATTCTTACCAAAAATCGTTGGTGAAAGTGGGATCTTTGTCAGAAGCTATAGAATGAGGCATGCCATGAATTTTGAAGATATTATCCATGAAAATTTGAGCCACTATGGATGTGGTGAATGGGTGTTGAAGAGCATAGAAATGAGCATATTTGGAAAGACGATCAACTACCACCATGATGAATGCCTTATTGTTTGATTTAGGAAAGCCAACAATGAAATCCATATAAATATCTTACCAAATAGTCGGTGGAATCAGGAATAGTTGTAGTGTGCCCGGGGCTTTGAATATTTCTCCCTTTTTGTGTTGATAGACATCACATTCACCCACAAAGGTGCAAACGTCTTGTTTCATGCCATCCTAGAAAAAATAATGTTTGAGCTTGTTGAGGGGTTGTAAATCCTTTAACTCAACAGTAGGAACCAAACCCGCTTAAGAGGCCCAATTAGACTCGTAAGCATTTGATGAGTGGAATGGTTCTCCAGATATTTGATCCGACCGATTTATCGATGGGATTTATGGGTAACTGACAGGTGTATCTTTCTATGAAAAATTTATCCTTCACGTTAAGTGATTCTCTTTTTGAATATTTGTACTCTTGAATAATTTAGGTAAAATAAAGATGATGGAATAAGCCAACTGATAAAGGGAAATTACTAAAGACTAAAGAATGTTGAGCTTATGATAACCCTTATACCTCAGCGTGTAGACAACAATAGTCATACCTATTTCAAGCTTAGCAGTAATACTTTTACTTGTGGTCATTCATCATTGACTGAGATAACAATTGTAGAAAGGAAAACAAATAGGTAACAAATATGAGTGTAAGAAAATTAGTTCTCTTAGCTATACTATTAATCACATATCAACACATCGATTTCTTTTCATCATCTAGAACAAAAGAGCTGTTATAATATTGAAATATAACTTAACAATAGATACATCAACTCTTACTCAATACAACAACACTATCAAACTCGAAGACGGAAACAATCCCTCCTCGATCCAATCAAGTTGATGCTTTAGATGAAAAAGTTGTCTTTGGTTCTAAACATAACTTGTTAATTAAAGTTGCACAAAAAAAATTATTTTACAATTCGAAAGTAAAAAGTCTTTCTGAAAACCATCGACCTTCGACACGAGGTCAATCTCCCTATTTATAAAGGATCACTAAGCTAAAAATAACTGTTAAAAGTTGTCTTAAGTAAAACAAAAATGACATGTGGCAGAATTTGTCTACTTGTTCTCTTGAGATCATCCGATTTTTTACTACAGTGGATGATTTCTCTCATACTCTACCCACTTGAAGAAAAGGTCTTCACATGTGTTTGCATAGGGAAACCTATGTTGATCCATCGGTGCAGAGAACACTTCCTTTATCTCCACTGATTGTTCTCTATACCTGATGAGCTTGACACTTAGGCATTGTAGAACTGCGAGGGATTTGATTGGGTGTTCCACAAACTTATTTACTTTACCTAGAGTCATACTTGAAATCTGTGAGATCTCTGCCTCCCATGCCAAGTCTTTCTTTGCATTCCGTTTAACCATGTCATGCAAATTGATAAAAAAAATTGGTGGGCCAAATTCTGGTAGGTCAATGTTTTTCACCTCCCAATTGATCTTCTCCTAAATTTTCTCTCACTCTCTCCACCTTTCTTGTATATTCCGCTAAGGTTCTTGGACCATGCTCACCCAGTATTCAACTACCTTCCTGATTCGGGATATGATGTTATCCATCAGTAATCGGATGTCATGCTCTTTCGAGTCTTGACGCTTTTGTACCACACTGATATAGTCAATATGATCTAAGGAATGATGTGCCTTTTCATACCATCTCTGCATGTCTTTACAAGCTACCATCCCCATGAGAGAATCCTCTTGAAAATCGACTATGCATGTGGTGAAGAGATTTCTTTCGTTTGTGAATTGTGCATATGTTTCTCTGAACTCACTCCTCATGAATACTACTTCCTGTGTCGAATCCTGATAATACTTCGCTAGATGGCACAAAAGATCCAACTCCTTCTTTACAGCTGCTAATTCCTTTCCATCCCTTTTTTCTTTGTCCAGTGTTGCATTAGTGATAGCCATTCCTTCCCTGATCAACTCAGTTGTCTTAGCATTTTCTTTATTGAGAAGCGTTTCTTCTGTGGTGATTAGGAGTGTGCTATCAAGCGTGAGCGTGAGCCTCCTTTTCTTGGTTGTCCTTCTTAGCACAACTTTCCTCTTTCTATCATAAGCAATTTTGTTTATGTCGGTGACCTCATCTACTGACTCCATAATCTATTGATCTCCCCAGGCCAGAGTGTTTCCTAGGCTCCTTGTCGTATATATGTGTTCTATGACTGGTTCTTGTATTTCTTTAGTAGGGGGAACTTTTTTATGTTTTGGTGACTCAACCTCCTGCTAGGGTTTGTACGCTGATGGAGTCTCAACTTTATATGGGGAGAGGGGAAAAGGATCAACATTTACTAGAAGATTGACTATTGAGATGTCAATTTTTGATCACTGTTTTTCTTCTTCCCATTCACCAGAGCCCAACTCCTCCTTGGAGTTGTCCATATTAGGCTGAATTCTCAATTGGTAGAGAAATTTAATGTCTAGAATGCTTCCAGCCTTGTCATCTCCTTCTTGGGGAATTGAGGTCAAATCTTTTGGAGTTAGAGCAGATGTTTCCCTTGGTTCTCCCTCCTCCGTGATTGGTACTAGGGTCATGAGTGAAATCTCTAAGCTTTCCTCATCGTCATATATGGTAATTAGGTCTATGAGGACATTGGACATATCTATCCCACTTGATGTTCTCGTTTCCCCCAGATGCACTGTAGCAGCAACCGATGACCTTGTCTATTGTGTCATAATGCTCAGGTTTTCTAGATGAGCGGTCTCCTCTAATGGAATTGTCTCTGGGCCATTTAGCTCTTCTTGGAGATTGATTGTGTTGACCTGGATGACCCTTAAGGTTTCCGTCAAAGGGTCAAGTGGGGGGTCATTTTCAAACCTTTGTATGACTCTTTGGGCTTCTTCTAGCAACAACATCCCTCTCCTTTGTGCCTTTGTGGATTCAACTGCTCTATTTTATTCCTTGACCCTGAGGTCTTCTTGATTTCATATTCAAACTTATCGTCGACATACTTCCAACAGGAAGATACCTATGACTCATGTTGGGGTACTAGGCCCTTTGGGTCATGTTTGTGAAATCTTCCTATGGGGAATCTATACTCCAACTGGCTCAAACCATATTTTTTTGTTTGTGCAATATATTTCACCATGTAAAAGCCTACATGAAAGTCATAGGGTATGAATTCTCTCTTTTTGTCTTTTACCAAAGTGGCATTATAGCCTTGCAGAATGGTTTGATAACAGATTTCTCCCACAATGAGCCAGTCTGGGACATGAGTGGGGAGTAAATGTGGAGTGCTAGTGGCCCCAAACACTCTGATGTACGTGGTGGCTTTTTCCAGGTACCAGTGGCCTACTTTTGAAATCATTTTCTTAGCTTCTGTTGTAATACTTGGGCATTATTTCTTAAAAAGAATGAAATAGACTCGAGCTATAAGTTCATCACATATGAGGGCATAAGATCTGTAATGTTCCCAAGCCATTATGCCAGGAACATCACGGTTTTTGGTGTCTTTTAAAACTTTTATGGTTGTCACATTTCGTCAAACACTTAGTTGATCTACTTGTTTACATGTGTTTACTTGCATGATGGCCTCTTGATTTCGGCCTTAGGGTTTAATGATGTGTTATATATGTGTTTTGCAACAATAAACAAGAAGATATAACCATGGAACATACCTCAACCATATGAAATATGATAGACAAGCCAAAACATCTTAAATCTGCTTTTATTCATGAAATAGAAGAACTTGCTACAATGAAGATGCCAATCTGGAATGCTCAACAGATGGCTAAGAATATAGACAATAGATATGCTACAAAAAGCTCCCGATAATACAAAATAATCCTCCAAAGGATGAATAAGAGATGAAGATTAATGCCAAGGTAGATCTGGGTCGTATGAAGTGACAAGCCTCTACTAGAAGATGCCATGACCTACTAGAACCCTGAATAGCCTCAATAATTTGGCCCTACTGTCAATGCTGCCCAATCTCCTCAAGAAATATGCCAAACAGTAGATTGGGTGATGGCAAGAACAACCCAGTTGTATGAATCTCCAAGAGCCCTCTCAAACCCTATGGATCTGAACCTCCTCCATTGAATGGTGTGCCCCCCTGGATGCCTGAAACCCTAGATAAATCGACCTCACTCATAGGGACCTCAAATGGATCCTCAAACCAACTAGACTGATAGATCGGGATGTTGCAATGAAAACCCAAGTGCTCAAATCATCAAAGGATCTGCTAGACCCTTGGATCTAGCCACCCTCCAAGAAATGGTGCACCCTCCTCTTAGGAAATAATTCCACTCTCAATAAGAATGAATCCACCACTAAAACACCTCTAGAGTCCACCAAGAATAATGCTATGACACATGAAAAGGAAACCTAATGCAGGAGCATCACCAATAACAAGCAAGCGTGGGACAAACGCCAACACATTTTGTCAGATGATGAATTGTTTGAAATGTTTTGAAGTTGGATGTGCCAAACTTAAATGTAATAGTTAAGAAAGGGCGTACTTCTTGATTGTAAACATACCTTGAGCGATCCGCTCTCGTCTGTAGTGGGTAGAGGCATTTATGTATAATTTATGTAAGTAGGTAGCTTTAAATTCTTAGATTAGACAGTTTTAGGAGCAGGAGGGAAAACGGATATAGACACCCTCACTTGTATCACTGTAACATTAGAAACATTATCAATCAAGAAAGAATAGAGAAGAAGAAACAAAAAGCTGTGTAAAAGAACCCATGTACAAAAGTTCTGAGATTAATATATGAAACTTGATTCAGACTCATGGTGTTCAAATACTTTCTGTGTATGCATGATTGAATGTTATGCTCATGATTGTTTTACTCTTTCTGTTATACATTTTCTTTGATGTGTGAATGTATGATTTCATGTTGAATGTATGAAATCTGAAGAGAGGGAGAGTAAAGAATGAGTTTCAATTGTTTCTCTATTTGAGCAAGAGTTTTCCTGTAAAGAGTGCAGTGAAATTGTCCACAAGGTGTGCATTGACAGATGTCAGATTTCACCTCTGAAAGCTCATGAGGGATAGCATTTCTCTCATTCTCGCAGAAGTGCAAGTTAAGCACAGGAGCCATGCAAGGAGTGCACAGGCCGAGTGAAGTCTCAGAGTTACAACCTGAGGGAGTTGTTGAAGGACTGCTATCGCAGGGAGTGCGCAGAGTCAAAGAGGTTCAAATACTTGGAAGTATTTGAAGAATTTCCACAAGGAGTGCATGCAGGAGTCTTCTTGAAGACTTGAGTTGTGGAGAAAGATCAGGAGGGATAGAGTCTTCAAATTTGTCAAAGAGAAGCTCAAGAGGGCTAGTGCCTTGAAGTGTTGTAAGAAGGCGCAACGACGTTGTTTTGCAGGTGGATAAGTTTTGTGAAAGAACACTTTGTTCATTTCGCAGGAATCGTCAAGGAGGAATTGGACGGTTGGAATTCTCCGTGGAGAATTTGTGAAGTCCTGAGAGCTATCAGATCTTCCAGAAGAGAAAGGAGAGTTACAATGAGTGTTTTTCTAAGTGCAAGCTCAGGAGAAATCGAGCCGTAGGATCTGAGCCAACAAGGGCCATTGGATTCACTCGCATAATCTCATTTCGTGGATTCGCGAGTTGAAAGTTTAAAACCTTTGCATCAAGATTCACGAGCGATGAAGTTGGGAGAGAATCGCAGTCGTCCATTGGAGGAGGACAGGTGGCAGAGATCAAGGGATCTCGCGAACTCGTACGTTCGCAAGGCGAGAGCCCAAAGATTGGGTGATCCAAGTCGCGAGTGGAGAAATCACGAGGAGCTAGGACAACCGTAGGATCCAGGTCAAGGGAGGACCGTTGGATCATAGTCTCATCGCGCATATCGTGCATTTAGGGGTTTCGTGGGTTGAAGAGCCGAAATCTTAGCATCAGGATTCACAAAGTTGCGAAGTTCAAAACTCCAAAAAGGCGGGAAGTTCTGTTGTGGGACCCGCGTTGAGAACGTGTCGTAATTTCAGCATTTCGACATATCAACGGATATGAAGATGAGAATTTTGTCCCAAAAGTATCGAAGTCGCAAGTTGTGATAAGGAGTAGTCAGGAGTTTGGGATCTTGGCACCTCGGGTGTCGGGATACAAAGGAGGTAGCGCTTCAGGAAGCGAAGTCGCGAAGTGCCGAAGCTGGGGACGAGGGACACGTGGTAGAACCGCAAGGTGGGCCCATGCGATAGATAGGCAGACATGTGTCACCTAGTGAAAGGAGTCAACACCCGTTGACCTCTCGCGTCTCAGGGATTTGTGAGATAAGGGAACGAGAGTTCAACCCTTCGACTTGCAAAGTCGCGAGTAGCGAGAACACGAGAGGGAAAGCTAACATCGCTTCTGGGGGTTTCATGAAAGGAAGGTGCCAAGGTTGGATGCCACAACTTGCGAAGTGGCGAGTAGCAAGAAGAGATAGCGTTAATCTTAGCTGGTGGTCATGTGTGGAGGGCGCTGACAAGAGAAGGAGCTATAACCATTTCGCGATTTTGGATATCGTAGGATTGGAGAAGGAAGAGTCAGAGTTTCAACTCATGAATTCGCAAGTTGCAAGTTGCGACAAGCACCTTTGGAATTGGGCCTTGGTCATAGCGTTGTGTTTGCATGGGGAAGTGGAGCTTGTTCCTAGTGGTGTTCACATAGGGAAGCTACCAAAAAGGACCTCTGGATTGATAATTTGTGATTCTAGCAGGGAATCTAAAGAGCTGATTCGGCTCGAGGGAGATAAAGAATGATCTTGTGAGCGGATCTCGGCCCGAGGGCCGATAGGTCTGTGTCAAAACCCAATACCCAGAATCCTCAAAATCACTTCTACTCAGTTAGGACGAATCCTCCCTCAATGGATGGTGTGCCCCTCTTACTGGAAACCCTAACTGGTGCACCCCCTCTCTCTCTGCTCTTGCAACTGGTGTAGAATCCTCCTGCAACGGACTAGATCTGGAACTAGAATGGTGTGGGAGAGTATTTCATCTCCAAGACCAAGCTTGGGACAATCTAGGTCGAATATTTCACCATCGAATCATCCTCTAGGGTTTGTTAAGTCAAAACCCTCAAAACCCCCAATGCTGGGCTCACTAGCTAAAATCCAGGTATCAAAAGATGATCATACATGAATGAATGAGTAGAGGCCCTTGCCTTTCCTTTATAATTTTTGGCTCACCTAGTTCCTCCAAAGTGACTTTCATTTTATTAATATTTAATTAATTAATTAAATCACTTTAATTAATTAATTAACCTTTTTACCTCTAAAAAGCGCCTTATCTCTCCTTGTGGCTTCCCTGGCCATTGAAAGTCACTTCTAGCCATCCCATCCTGTAGTGTTGCTCCCCCCAATTCCAATGAGCTATTACACTGAGAGGTTCCTCCAAGTAATGTGACCAAAATGACCTCTTCAGTGAATTTAATTGACTTATAGCTCAAAATAGTCAAAATCATGGAAATCATCGGAATGCAACAGAACCAAAGCCAACCTATGTAGAATGGCTCATAATGATGAGAATTGATGAGAAATGCAAGCTAGACCTCACAATGCCTCTCAATATCCCCTGTACTTGCTATAACACCCATCTGGCTACTCTGGTCATCATAAACCTCTACACTGTGATGATGTCCAAAAGTGGGGCATTATAGTCCTCCCTACTAGAAAATTGCTTGTCCTCAAGAAATAACCAAATCCCTCCAAGTAAAATACCAGGATCCCATGTCCACTTGTGAGATACATAGTAGAACCCATACAAATATGAACACTCATACTCTCTATCCCTTGGATCCCATAACAAGTCATGAACTACCAGCCCCTGGGAAACATGATCCTGAAATAAACCAACTCTGTGAGTCTCCTGCATATGACACATGGCCTCATCTCGGAATGAGTCCATCCTCCAAGTCTCTACCAATATCCACAGAGCCTCCATCAACTACACATGTTGATGCTAGAATGAGATACTGTGAGACCTCCGTGAGACACTCTCAAGCGAAGTGTTCCCCTCAACACTAAAGCTCCAAGGAAGGTCAGAACAACTTTCCCCTGCAAAGGTCCACTCGTCCTTGTAAGTCAGTGAAATGATCAACCCTACAATCCCTGGGTCACATGCTAATCTCTGTCGAAGATCACCATGTTGGCCCTACTCTACTATGATTATGACTATATACCCCTTGCATACGTACTGGATCCTCCTCTCCTGGATCTTCATGCTGAAATACCTGTGACCATTGGACTTGTTGTCCAGAAGCTGTACCTGTAAAAATGTCTCTGTAGAAGTAGTACTTTCCCAACCATCTCCATGCCCGATCATAATGATCAATATAGAGAGACTGCCTTGATCCATGGGGAAAGTTCCTGCAAGCCCACTCCAAACCAACCCTTGGAATCCCAGCATGAACATCCTGCTAACCAAATGGACTCCCATATCCCATAGAAAACTTGGAAGTTATCACTTCCAATCTCCTCTAACTGCTCCTGTGTGAGACTGATCACTGTCAGAATCCCTCTTTTCTCATCTGCTATCACCTGGCCCATGATGCTCTCTATCACACACCAAGTCTCAACTGACTTCCTATGAAGATCCATCTCTATCCAGTTGGATACCATAAGGATACTCATGTCAGGTGGCCTCAGCCTAGGCACTCCCCATGCCCTCTTCCACTGTCTATCTCTCCTCATGCTGTTGACTAGAAAATAAAGTATATAGGTCTCAAGTAATTCTGGCTGTCTAAGTCAAAAGGTGGTGTCACATACACCCTACCTTCGAGAAACATATTCCCGAGGTGGTCAAAAGTGAGGGATAGTCTCATTGTAGTGTCTCGACGTCTTCCCAAGTAGCAGATCCTGGTCTATACTTGTCCCACTGGACCTTACTTGGTCTACCAGATGATTCTTGAGTTGTCAAACTCTACAGTCCAATATGCTTAATGGTTCTACCATGAGGGTTCCCACGTTCGATACTTGCAATTCCTTCCAATTTAGTTTATGTGATTCATCAGAAACATAATGACGTAAAACAGATATATGAAATACATTATTAGTTTTATGCAAGTGGGGTGGCAGTACGAGACGATAGGAAACGAGTCCAATTTTCTCTTGGATCCTGAATGGTCCTATAAATCGAGGTGACAATTTTTTCCCCTTACCAAACCGTATGGTACTCTTATTAGGCCTAATGCAAATGAAAACCTAGTCTCCCACTTCATAACTTCGGTTGGTCCTGTGTGCATCCGCATAACTTTTCTGCCTATCCTGTGCTTCCTTTAGTCTCTGCCTAATCTGAATCACCTGTTCTTCCATTTCTTGAATCAATTCTAGCCCAATTGTTACTCGGTCTTCTAGTCTATCCCAACTCAATGGCGTTCTGCATGGCCTCCCATACAAAGCTTCGTAGGGTGGCATTCCGATGGAGCTATGATAACTGTTATTGTAGGAAAACTCTACCAAAGGTAGGTACTTCTCCCACTGGGTTTGATTATCCATTACATACATCCTAATCATGTCTTCCATGAATTGATTTACTCTCTCAGTCTGCCCATCTGTTTCAGGATGATAAGCTGTGCTTAAGTTCAACTGAGTCCCCAATGCTAACTGTAAAATTGTCCAAAACCTAAAAGTGAATCTGGAATCCCTATCTGAAATGATCTTCTTAGGTATCCCGTGCAAACAGATAACCTCACTTACAAACACACGTGCCACATCAGTGACATCGTAAGTGTCTCTAACTGGAATAAAATGAGCACTCTTGGTTAAATTATCCACTATCACTAGAATGGCATTTTGTCTATGAGATGTGAGTGGCAACCCCACAACAAAATCCATAGAGATGACTTCCCATTTGGACATAGGAACATCATGTGGTTGTAGGAGGCCTGCCGAGTGATGGTGGTTGGCTTTCACCTGTTGACACTCTAGGCATTTGGCGATGAAATGGAATACATCGCGTTTCATGCCTACCCAAAAGAAGAGATTATTCATATCTGTGTACATCTTCTTCACTCATGGATGCGCACGATAAAGTGATATATGGGCTTCCTTCAGTATGATTCTTCGAATATCCCCATTCTCAGGGATGTACATCCTTCCTCGATATCTTAACAATCCGTCTATTTCCAGATTATATCCTTCATACTTTGGGTCTAACTGCCTCTCTCTCTAGAGGTTTGGAGTAACCTTTAAATACCAACTGTCTCCTAGGATTTGTGTCAACACATGTTCCCTCAGATTGACCTTTAAGGTTACCAAGGAGAA
>ML776636.1:326634-364165 GCA_009831015.1 Picea engelmannii
AATATTTTTTTTTTTAAATAATAAATGAATAAAAAAAAAAAAAATAGAGTCGGGCAGTGGGTCCTCGCATGAGGCCCGCGTGCCCCCTCCTTCCCGCTTACTCTCCATACCTAACCCTAAAACCCTACACCTTCCAGCTCTCTTTCTTAACCCTAACTCCACGCGCCCAACCCTTCCTTCGCCTATCATTCGACCGCCTCCCTTCTCTACACTCTGGTAAGGGTTTTCCCTGCTCTAGCCACTCTGCCCATGGCCTTCTCCCATGACTTCTCAGGCGTTTGATGGCTTGTGGTTTGGGTGATAGCACTGTAATGTCAGCTGGTTTTTTTTTTCTTTTTAATTTTATACACTGCACGGCACAGTCGTGCCCCTGTGAGCTCTCCTTGGTGGTTGTGTGCGCCTGGTGGATATGGGTATGGACGTATTGTGCTGGCGTTGATGTTGGTGCTTTGTTGGGTGCCCCTCTGTTGTGAGGAAAGGCTCGGCATTTTCACTTGCAGGGTTTTTTTTTTTTGGTTTATTAATATATATTGATTGATTTTCTGATGTTTCCTTCATTTCTGCTAGAGCGAACTATGGCCCTGAATTATTCTTACCCAGAAGGAGTCGAAGGAGGGATTTTCTTCGGGATTTCTTCTTGGCTTGGAGAGATTGGAGCTCAATAAGTAGCTGATCAATGGGTTTGTGGGCCACTATAAATAAGTGGGGAAGATTGGCATCACCAACCTGAAAAGCTTCCATCGCTTGTGTTCCCTGGTGATGGTGGAGAAGGGCAAAGAGTCTCCACTCATTTGTTGGGGTGTTAGTTCCGAAGAGGTCGCTTCCCGAAGCTTGGCCAACAGGAAAAAGATCGGTTTGAAGCAAGAAGCGATTAAAACATTTCTGGGAGAGAGTAGAAACCCCCCCACTGCTATACCAACCATTTCCTCCTACGTTGAGGAGGCCATGAAATTGGCCCAACCCGACCAAAGGGTATCCTCCGAATCCTCAAATCTTCTGCCTAAAGGGGGTCCTCATGGAAGCGATGAATTCTGGGTCTGGTGGGATAAGCAAAAATAGATGTTGCGGGAGCATCAACGGAACCGAAGGGGTCCAATGGATGATTGGGAGTTTTTTTTTTTGGAACTGCTTGGGACTCTATAACTCAATCTTGAACTGCTCCCTTTGCCTTGGATATTTTCTCTTTTGCTACAACCTCTTGATATAGGGTCTAGCTTAGGAGCTTCACTACATTCTCTAGAATTGGCTTAGGAGCTTCATGCCTTTGGCTTCGTGTTTTTTTTCCCAGCTCTCGCTTCGTGCAGAATTTAGCTTTGAACTTAGTACAGGCTTTATCTTTGAAGTGTAGAGGTGTCAGGTTCAAAGTGAAAGCTTTGAACTCTAGGCATGTCAGGTTCTCACTCTAGGAGTCTCAATTTCAAGTCCCATCGAGGGCCAAACCCTGAAATATTTATGGAATACCAGCGGCAGAGGCAGCGGAAGCAAAGTCAGTGGCCTTACCAAGAAGTTCAGGCTCCAGCATCCCTTTGGTCATTCATTTTCAAACTGCCCTGAAATATAGGGGATTTATTTCAGTAGAAGCGATAATTGCTTGAAATTCCTTTCAAGTGCCCTGAAATACAGCGGATTTATTTCAGCAGAAGCCATAATTGATTGAAATTCCGCCATAGTAATTATGGATGCCGAGTTTTGGACCTCTCGTATGACCGCTTAAATTCTGTAGGTCCTGTACAGGGATTTGCATCTGATTTAACGGTACAGATTTCAAAGGTAACGAATCCAGTTTCATGTTCTTAGGCCAAAGGTAACGAACCCCTTATGGTTCCATCCCTTAAGGTAAGTCCAAAGTTACCTGTTCTTTATGATCAAAGGATGTTTATTATTTTTGAATTGTGAATCCTATTAACTCATGAGATTTGCATAATCTTTGATTTGCAATTTGCATAGTCGCTTCATTTCTCTTTGCCTTTATATATTTGAAGGGACAAAATGTATATTATACAGTTTCTTAGCAGTTCTAATGCTACTGGTTATTATTTCTAAGTGACAACTTCTGTTTTATGCTACAGCCAAAGGGACGTGCATGTGATGATGGAAGGATTGAGAGAATGCTTAATGATCTTGCAATGATCAGGAAATTTGAATAAGATATTCGAATTGATTCGCTCCACTGCATGGTGCATATATGGCTCGTGGCAATGTAGAATGTGTTCTCGGTGAAAAATGCTTGAATGTGCCAATGTTGAGAAATGTTTAATTTTTTTTGTTTTCATGCTCATGCTCTTACGATTATGTTTTATGCAATTAATACTAGAAGACTAGTATGTTTCATTGTAATTTCTCACAAAAAGTGATGTTTAGACAGCTGTCCTAAGAGTATTAGTTTTGTGCCATTTGTTTGCACTCTATTCGTCACCTTGTGAGAAAATTGAGAGTGCTTACATGCCCTGTTGGGTCTTGCAGAGCATGACAGCTGTGTAGGAAAGAGTTAGAGAAAATAAAACAGAACTATAAACAAGAATTAAATAAAAACAAACTAAAACTATGAGCATATGGATAAAGAAATAAAATCACAAAAAGACCAATATCACCAATGTTTTTAGGCTGATCAATTGATGAAATCCAAAGCACAATGAAGAAAGGGAACTGTGGTTCCTTCTTCCTCCAAAGGAAGGCTCTTGAGGCCCTCACAAACTTGCTCTCCTTACAATAAGAAAATGAGAATGATGGTGAAAGAACTCCAAGCATACCCACTCAAGAGAGAGGTGGATAGCTCTATGAAATGGTGCCAAATGTGTAATTGTCAAAGAATGAGTCCTTAAAAATCGTAGCAGCATAACAATACATGAAATTCCTTGAGAAAATGATGGTTCCTCATGGCTTTTTATAGCATAGCATTGGGTGATTATGTAACTCCTTTGAAGTGTTAAAAGGGGCTCTTTAGGGCTCAATTAGGTCTTTGACCAGCCTACCATGCAGATTCATCTCAGATTTGATGGTCAAATCAGGTTGGGAGCTGGTCCATAAGTGGTTGGAAGGCTGACCAATTCAATAAATGCGCAGTTTAGCAGGTGCGTGGGTTTTTGCTCTAACAGTCGCGCGTCGTGCGTGCATGCGCTCATTGTACGTTTCTGTAACGCGCATGTGCACGCGCACCAAACTCCTGTAAAGCGCCCTTCAATTTTTGGTCACTTTGTATAGTTTTTGACCCTTTTGCAATGCTGTGAAATTAATCTAGTGCCATGAATGACTTCATTCATGTTTTGACGATGTTGAGTTCTTGTCGCCATGTGCGGACGAAATTTCAGTGATAACACCATTATTAGTTTCCTTTTCAGAGTACAGGTCATCCATACTTAGCTATGGAAATGATGAAGCCAAGAAGCCAAGAATTATTTCAGAAGATTGAAAAACTGAGCTAAATATATGCGGTTGGCTGATCGAGTAAGCTACAGTTACCAAGACATCTTTTTTTTTCTAGTGGTATTCTATTCTTCTCATTACGTCAGAATGGGCAGAATAAACTTGGAACTGCATGATAGAATTTAAAGTTCAGGTCCTGCTAATGTAGCGTGTTATGTGAATTCATGATTACATGGTTATTTTATGGACTCCCATATCTAAAATGCAAGAGGACAATAGAACTTGGCATTATGGGAGGATACCAGAACATATGGACCAAGATGAGAGGAATTGTGCTAGGATTGAACCGACTCTGTTAAGCAGACCTAGAGTACAACTGCTTGTTTTAAAAGGAGTTTGGTACCCTTTTTAAATGGAAGAAGGTCTGCCTAATATCCACAAAACATATTCAATGCAGTTAGAAAATAATATTTAGTTATTTATTTATTTTTAGTAGTAAAACAATAGAAATACTCTGTCATTTAAACAGGAGGAAAGTGCACTGGTCAAGCTCGCTTGTTTTAAAAGGAGTTTGGTACCCTTTTTAAATGGAAGAAGGTCTTCCTAATATCCACAAAACATATTCAATGCAGTTAGAAAATAATATTTAGTTATTTATTTATTTTTAGTAGTAAAACAATAGAAATACTCTGTCATTTAAACAGGAGGAAAGTGCACCGGTCAAGCTCAGAATTCCTCATTGCTAAGATGTCACATTCAATTTACATATTCAGCCATTGTTTGTTGTGGTAATAGGAAGGAATTGTGGGTGTTTTCAGTGTTCATTGTTTTTAACAGCCAAACTCAGTACTAAATAATAATTAGATTTTCTTCATATATGTACTGTTAGTCTGATCTTTGTCGTTTACAACATCACTGTTATATTTGTTTTAAAATTTATGTGTTTTGTTTGCAGGTTAAGTGTAGCTGGAGTTAGAGCTGGGAACTTGGCCCATAGGCCCAGATTTCAAACTAAGATTCTCTGATACCAATTGTAGAGACCCACTTAATTAAATACAAAATTTTAATTCAATTAACATATAATTGCCTTCTCATACGTAAATCATTCATTCACATCATAAGCATAAATATTATGCATAAGTTAAAATCTATTTAGAGCATGGAAATAACTCAACAATTCACAATAAAATACATGCTTCTGATGCTAATTCCCATTGATATGGTTGTCCTTTCCCTGCTGCCTTCCTACTGTCTTGCCTAGATTGATGCACTGACCAACACTGCCCAAACCGACTATCCTCCCAGCCAGCTAGGAGCAACCTGTCCGACTCCCTAGCTCCAGGAAACCGAAAGGAATCCTGGCCCCCATGCCCAAAACCCCTAGCAACCCGGTGCCCCCCGCAATGATACTCACAGTCTGCAAAACTCTCCCATAGAACCAGAAAAAAACAAGCCATGTAGAACCAGAAAAAAACAAGCCATGAAACCAGTGCTCCCGTCCCCCTCCAAAATGCTTCCTCTCCCCAAAAATAAAAAATCCTCCTCCCCCAAAAGAATGAATCCCTTCCCCTGTAAGGCTCTTCCCCTCATATCCCCTTTCACCGACTCTTCCTTTCATTAAATTCCTTATCCATTTATTTATTATCTTATCCCCATGTATTTATTATCTTATCTTATCTTATCTTATCTTTACATTTAATGTCCCATCCCTTCCCGAATACGTAAGTCTTAATAAATTAAATTATTAACCCCATTAATTCTTTACTCACATAATTAAAGAGTTGATTAATAATTAATTAACCATTGACAATTATGAACAAATAATTAATGATAATTAATTAGTTAATATTATATAAGAAATAATTATTGTTTAGCTAACATCTTAGGACAATCAGATTATCAATTTAATTATAATTAATAATCCTTTACATTTATTTAAGCAGGGTCATTACACTGTTGTCCATGATAAAAGTGTCGGGAAAAGGTAACAAAGATAGATGTAGCCGATTGTAGGGCTGAAAAATACCACTTGCCTCGGTCAATCCCAAGGACTCGACCAAGAGAACGTCTACCTGTACCCATGATAACTACATCTATAGCCATCACTAAACCCCAATCATCAGGTACAACTAGAAGTAAATCCTCCAACTACTGGTAAACCAATATCCATCTACTATCACCCATGCAACTACTGAAATGGTTAAGGTGATATCTCATAACCATATGTTGTTGTAAAGGAGTGGCCTCTGCATGCTCCCCTAAGTGTGTGTCCTCTATGTAAGGCAGAACACCCCTCTGAATCCCACCATACATCTCGACATGTACCTGTGAGCTATCACTAATCACTTTATGCTCCGTCATACTCATGTCGTCTCCCGTAGACTCATGCTGCATCATAGATCCTGGGCATACTATTGGATCAACCTCTACATGGAGGTCAAATTCTCTTGGAACACAAATGGAAGTGTCCTCCATCAATTGGTGCTCCTCTGCTAGATCACCAACATCCTTTATCAATGTGACTCACTGATACATCTGAGTGTCCACTAAGATAGATGAAGCGGGTCTCTGACAAATCTCCTCAAGCGACTCATCTAATCTAGATGCTGATTCTTGAAGGGTTGTCTGTGTGCTTCTCAAGAATCCTCGAGTGCTCTCCAACTCTTGAGTGAGTTGGTCCATATCCAACTCCTGCTCCCTCAGAGCCTCATGATACATCTCACCAACCCTCAATAGGTAATATCTGTCAGTCAATAACTGCTGGTAGTCGGTCCTCATCACAGATACTCTCTCCCTTAGAGTATGAAAATCATCCATGGAAATTCCCTCAACTAAACTACCATGTGCCACTGACGCTCTCCAACATTAATATGCCATCAATGCATGCATGTCATCACTGCACCTGGTGGCTTTAATGGTCATATCCTCATTGACTCTTAATTGTGCTGCTAAGTGGTGTGACTCCTGATCATGGTCATGCTGAGGTGCCACCTCATATCCCTCACTACTCCTGTCAGTCCTGCTAGTGTCAACTATGGAGTCCCCCAAAACACTCTCTGCATAAGATAATGTGTTGAACTGCCCATTGTCTACTGTTTTGCTAGGTACTCCTGTATGCCACTTCACCCTATCACTAGGTGCTATCTCTCTCTGAATCACACTGTATCTTGTATGAGCAATTGTATCCTCCTGTGCACTCAACCTGCTACTGTCATATGCTCCTAGATCCCATATAGATGTATCGAGACACATGCTATGGTCATCCTGACCAATAAAGAGTGCATCCTCCTCACTGCAGGTTGATCTTGGAAGTAAGTGCTCCATCAACGTGTCAGTCTCCATAATCCACTCAACTAAGGGAGTCTCCAAAAGTGGTGACTCAGTCTCCTCATGCGGGTCTATGTGTGTAAGTTCCACTGTCTCCAAGTCATGTCTCTCCTCCTGGATCTATGGATCCCTATGTCCATGGTGTGCATCCCTCGCCCTAGGATCATCAACCCTATATGATGTGACACTGACCTCCTCATGTGACGTGGCTCTCAAGGGTGTATGGAAGGATGACATATGTGTCACGACCATCATAGGGAGCTCATCATTTCTAGGTGCTAACACATGTGGCTCCTCACTAGTGTCACCACTCTATTGAGGCGTAAAGTCATAAATGGTATGTGATACGTCTATTGACACAATGGTGTTGTCGTCTTGTCCATCCAGCTGCCTATCCACTACACAAGGGTCATCATCCTCCTCAAGTGTTCTAGTAGCATCATCCTCTGTACCAGAGTCACTATCACTAGTCTATGTGCAAGAGTCACTATCATCATTAGACTGTCCCAAATCATCATCTATCGCTCCATCCTCACTCATCTCATCATCACTGTCATAGTGTGCCTCAATAGTGTTCTTCTGTTCCTTATCCCTACACCTATGATCTGGTTCCCATGGCCCCTTACAACTGTAGCAAGGTTGCATGCTCCTAATGGGTGTGGGGCTCCTTTGTTCTTACAACCATCTAGCTACTTATATTTTATTTTTATCTGCTATGATGATCCCATGTAAGACATCCTCTTCACTCCAACTGGGATTTCTAAAGACTACATACCGAGGAAAGGTTGTTATAGCCTTAGTTTCCTCATTAAGGCGGTGATAAATTATCTCCAAGCATGATATCTCAAAGGATATCCTATCCATTTCCTTCCAAATATCCATTTATCCCTATGAGAGACCCCTCAGGGTTGGAAGGATTTAAGCTCTGATACCACTATAATGTTCCCAAGCCATTATGCCAGGAACGTCATGGTTTTGATTGTCTTTTAAAACTTTTCTGGTTGTGGCATTTTGGCAAACACTTAGTTGATCTACTTGTTTACATGTTTTTACTTGTAGGATGGCCTATTGATTTCGGCCTTAGGGTTTACAAATGTGTTATATATGTGTGTTGCAGCAATAATCAAGAATATATAACCATGGAACATACCTCAACCATATGCAATATGATAGGCAAGCCAAAACATCTCAAATCTGATTTTATTCATGAAATAGGAGAACCTACTACAATGACGATGCCGATCTGGAATGCTCAACAGATGGCTAAGAAGATAGACAATAGAGATGCTACAAAACTCTCTCGATAATACAAAATAATCCTCCAAAGGATGAATAAGAGATGAAGACCAATTCCAAGGTAGATCTGGGCCATATGAAGTGACAAGCCCCTACTGGAAGATGCCACGTCCTGTTGGAACCCTGAATAGCCTTAATAATTTGGCTCTGCTGTCAATGATGCCCAATCACCTCAATAAATATTCCAAACAGTAGATCGGGTGATGTCAAGAACAACCTAGGTGTATGAATCTCCAAGATCCCTCTCAAACCCTATGGATCTGAACCTCCTCCACTGAATGGTGCACCCCCCTAGATGCATGAAACCCTAGATAAATCAGACTCGCTCCTAGGGACCTCAAATGGCTCCTCAAACTAGCTAGACGGATAGATCGAGATGATGCAATGAAAACCCAAGTGCTCAAATCATCAAAGGACCTGCTAGACCCTTGGATCTAGCCACCCTCCAAGAAATGGTGTGCCCTCCTCTTGGGAAATTGTCCCACTCTCAATAAGAATGAATCCACCACTAAAACACCTCTGGAGTCCACCAAGAATAATTCTATGACACCTGCAAAGGAAACCCAATACTTGGAATCCTCAAAATCACTTCTCCTCAGCTAAGATGAATCCTCCCTCAATGGATGGTGTGCCCCTTTTGCTGGAAACCCTAACTGGTGCACCCCCTCTCTCTCCGCTCTTGCAACTGGTGTAGAATCCTCCTACAACTGAGTAGATATGGAACTAGAATGGTGTGGGAGAGTATTGCATCTCCAAGACCAATCTTGGAACAATCTAGGTGGAATATTTCACCACCGAATTGTCCTCTAGGGTTTGTTAAGTCAAAACCCTCAAAACCCCCAATGTTGGGATCATTAGCTAAGAGACAAATATCAAAAGATGATCATACATGAATGAATGAGTAGAGGCCCTTGCCTTTCCTTTATACTTTTTGGCTCACCTATTTCCTCCAAAGTGAATTTCATTTTATTAATATTTAATTAATTAATTAAATCAATTTAATTAATTAATTAACCTTTTTACCTCTAAAAAGTACCTTATCTCTCCTTGTGGATTCCCTAGACACTGAAAGTCACTTATAGCCATCCCATCCTATAGTGTTTCTCCTCTCGATTCCAATGAGATATTACACTGAGAGGTTCCTCCAAGTACTGTGCACAAAATGACCTCTTTAGTGAATTTAATTGACTTATAGCTCAAAATAGTCAAAATCATGTAAATCATCAGAATGCAACGGAACCAAAACCAACCTGTGTGGAATGCCTCATAATGCTGAGATATGATGAGCAACGAAAGATGGACCTCAAAAGGCCTCTCAATAGCCCCTGTACTCACTATAACACCCATCTATCTACTCTGGTCATCATAAACCTCTGCACTGTGATGATGTCCCAAAGTGGGGACATTACAAGATCTCTTGTACCTGTTCTCCTAGAGAATGTTGAAATAGACATGCACGGGTAGCTCAGCAACATGCCAGCTCAGATTTATGCCTGTGAAGACATTCCTTGTGCATATAAGGTCCATTAAGAATGACACCATGTGGAAAGATGGTGTTTCTCCATATTTTGGCGTTTGGGCTTGCAATATGTTGGTTCTCAGTTGTTTCAAAATGATCTCTCCCTAGTTGAAGATGCTACCGGAGATTTCCACAATGTATGCCAGGTGCATCCAAGATTCTAAAAACTTGGCGCAATCCCTTTCCTCGCATAATTAGCAGATCAAAGCCATCAGATAAATATATGGCTCTCTAATATTGGTTGTACCATACCAATCGTTGCTCTTGTTTGTAAACTTCTTATCCTCTTTCCACCATGAGGCCATCAACCTGCTGGTGTCATGGAACTCATAGAATTTTACCACAAAATCGGTATTTAACCTTTCCTCCAGGTCTCTAAGTTTGTAGTATTTTTGGACCTCCATTGGGAGAAAACCCCCAACACATCCTCCATTTCCATCATTTACCACTCATTTTGTCACGTCCGTGTGGTCGATTATCCACCCTAGAGTTTCAATGCAAGGAAAGACTAGGGTTCGACCGGCTACCATGTGCAGGTAGGATCACCAAATGTTCGAGAATACTTTGTCATCGAGCATTTTAACGTGCCAGTCACTGTGTGGTATAAAGTCTGGGTAATATTCCCGACTTATTCTGTTAAACAAATATCCCCACTATGGGAGAACCACTCTCGATCCAGTACTTGCCTCTATGTCGTCGAATGCAGGAGACTGGGAAAATACCTTTTTGGTAGACATTCAAATGACTGGCTCCACTTTAGTGGAAAAGTCGAGTTGTCTAGCAACGTTGGGCAAAGTTCCTTCATCGACCTCCGCTTCTTTAAGTTTTGATGCTCTCGGCGAGCGCCTATTCGTTGGCTTCCTTAGAGGCATTTTCTTGCAAAAACAACATAATGAGATATCGACTTGCAGAAATGATACTGAAAAATAAACAATTGCGACTGTCAAAATGATACAGACGGTTCATACCTCTTCTTCGAAGTTCGCACAAGATTAACTTGGTTTAGAATTCTGAAAATCGACTGTGATCTCTTGAAACGTTTTCTCCCTCCTTCGACTACTATGACAATGGAAGACTTGGGTACTGAATGCTGTGTTCAAATTTGTATTTATAATTTAAACATGGATCTTACTTAACTTGTTGCGCCAGTTCTTGAATTTAGGAAGTAAATGCAGTCTGCACAATCCATCACCAAGATCTGAATCATGCTCGAGATTAAATGAAATCGCAGGTTGGTGGTGCAGGAGCAGGGTACTACATAGTTCATTGGCAGTTTCAATCTCATATTATTTAGTCAGTGTGCATGTTAGTAACATGTTTTAATCAATGCATTGATTGGCCTATTAAATATAAAAATTCTATCTTATTTTTTGACGAATATGTCTTATCCTACCGTTGATGTCCTATTAGTTCACCAGTTTAAACAAGTGGATCGACGTTGGTGATTTTATCAGACAACGTTTGTTAATACCTCTTTAGAGAAATATTTTATGCAGACCCGAACTGTCATACAATGCTAACGTGGAAATGTTGATTTGGAAGGGCGATCATGACACATGGCATTTGATTTTGGCTCCTCCGTTAAAAGTTTCTTCAAAATCAAGGTATTTCTTTAGACACGGCTCTAGGAACCTCAGCCTATCCTGTCGATGTCGATGACATGTCGAGGATTGGAGATCGATGATTCTCTATGTTTATTACTTTGTGATTTCATCCCTCGGAGTTCATCGATGCCGAAAACCTATTACCGACCGACGCTCGACGTTGTGTTGAAGTAAAAATTGTCGTAGTTTAAGGTTTTCTTCGAATATCATCGACCCTGAATGTATAGGTGTGTTGATGTTAAAATTTTCCTTTTCGTACTTTCCTGATGCTAAAGATAAATCGACGCTCGACGCTCGATGCTTGTTATTGTAATATGGTTGATTTTACTGGGTAGATCGTGTCGATGCCGATAATTCATGCACGACTCAAAATTTTAGCTGTGTATACTTAGTTAAAAAAAAAAAAAAAACATGTCTACTTTTTAGAAGAGAAGTCAGTCTATTCAACAAATCCAAAACAATCTGAATGTGATCGATGACCAAAAAAAGGAACAAAAAACTTATTGATCCCCACACAACTGACTCAATTCAAAAAGAGAGAAACAAAAAACAAAGTGGTACCCAAAAGAGAAACTTTTTACAAAACTTTTAGGGTGTGTTGAGTGCTCAACAAATGGAGATTCTCTGGGTGAAAACATAATCTCTACTCCTTCCTTTGGGCTTATCTTGTGCAGAGGCTAGTTGAGAAACAATCTGTCTTTGCATTCAATGGAGTATTTCCTATCAATACATACACATCTTCCAAGGTTCGTGAATATGGATTTGCCTATGGGGCTCATCCCTTTTTCCACCTTCATTCCTCTTGATCATGACTGACACCCTTCTTTGACAAGAGACGGGTACGACATCCACTGGCTTGAGGCAATTTTTATTTATTATTATTCCCTCACTACAGTTTTTCTCCGCTGCCAATGAGAATCCATAGCCCTAACGGAGTCACTAGACATCACAGACCTTGCTCCGCTTCCAGCGAGCATCCATAGCCTCGACGAATTTATCTACATACCCTCTCAGAATTTGCACTCATTTTAATATAGCTCATTTTCTTCTGGTAGAAATGCCATGAGTGAGTCGGAGAGGAGGATGTCTGTTATTTGTAAGGTGAACTATTAAGGTGAAACCCTTCCTAGCTCTGTCTAGAGGTACATGCGATCCTTTCCAACTAGCCATCTTTACCTTCGGGCTTTACCAGACCACCAAGCAAATATTTCATCACTTACCAAGGTAGTATGCTTTGAAAAGACAAGATATAGATCTCTTTTGAAAAATTGTATTTTCCTAGAGTCTCTTATGTTGCACGTAAGTGTAAGTTAGGAGCATATTCTGCTTCAGCATATTTATTAAATTAAACCACTGCTTTACAGAACGCAACATAATTACAAGAAAATACCAAGAAAAAGAAAAAAAAATAAAAAAATAAAGAGGAGTTTGCAATCAGCCTACCCTAAACCTACACACTTATGTTGATCGAAATATATGCTAAAACAAAACATAAAAATAATTTTTTTTTGTTGTTGTTTTTAAGAGAAGTAGTGTTTTAAGGCTTGGCCATTCACCGGGAGGGTGTCGGGTTCCCCCCTCATATTTTGCAACTCGTATGTTCTTGCCCCAATTTTCTCGAATACCTGGAAAGTTCCGAGCCAAAGATTTTGAAATTTTGAGTGTTTTCCTTTAGAGTCATTTTCTTTATCCCATTTCAAAACTAGGTACCCTACTTCAAAACTTTTTTCTTTGGCCTTATGTTTCCCAAACCATATTTTAACTGTCTTTTGATGAGCGGTGAACTTAGCTTTAGATTTTTCTCTTTCTTCATCTAGCATGAGAAGGGTATCAATCCTTTGTGGAGCGGATGAGGGATGACCTCTTTATTCCTTGGCGAGCTATAAAGATGGAAGATACAATCCATTTGGCAGAATAGATTCTTTCCCATATACCAGAAAGTACAGAGAGTTTCCTATGGCTTCTTTAGGTGTTACTCTATCATCTCATAGGGGGTTATGAAGAGAATTATGCCAATTCCTCTGATTTTCAACAATCGTCTTTTTTAAGTTTCTTACCAGGTTTTTGTTAGTTGACTCTGCTACCCCATTCCCTCATGGATGATAGTTGCATAGTATCTTATTATGATCCCCTTGTCAAGAGTGAATTTGGTCAAGCACATGGAAGAAAAGTAGGCAACATTGTAAAAAACAAGAACGGAGGGTAGTCCAAACCTCGTTATTAGTTGTTTTTCTAGAAATTGTATTACTACCTTTTCATTAATGTGCATGAGAAGGGTAGCCTCTGTCCATATTGTACAATAGTCTGTAGCAGTCAAGATATATTTATGTTGTTTCAAATAATTGGGAGTAATTTGTCCTATGACGTCTATTCCCATCTGCTTGAATGGTCTGGATATAGTCACTGGATGGAGTGAAATGGTTTCTCTTTTTTCACTATCGGCGCTCAATTGACAAGTTTTACATTTATGGGCATATGCGTGAGCGTCCTTGAACATAGTGGGCCAATAATAGCTAGCCCTTAGTATTTTATGAGTCGTGGTTTCTCCTGCAAAATTCCCACCTGCCGGGCCATCGTGGAGTTCTCTCAACACCTTTTCTGCATCGTCCTATTTAAGACATCTAAGCAGTACTCAATCATATTTTACGTGGAAAATCACAAAATTTATGGGGCGATATTGAGTGGATTTTAACCCAAGGGCTCTCCTTTCTCTAGGGTTTAGATTTTTGGAACAAGTCCCATTATGTAGGAGATAAAATAGGTTTCCATACTAGGATTCTCACCCGAGAGGTATGTATAGGGCTTTGCTGCACCATAATGATAGCTCATTTTCCCAATCGGGGTCTTTTGCGTTAATCAGATCTTGGGCCTCAACAACTAGGTTACACAATCCTTGTCCTTTGACTATTTTGGCAGGTTTTATGTCTAGATCAAATTCCTAAATGGCTGCCATCCTATTTCCTCTCCTTTCTCCCATTTCCTATTGGGTGAATAAATATCTGACTGCGGGGTGAGGGACTATGACTTTGGTGTTATTCTTCAGGATATAAGCTATGAAATGATTGACTTCTTTATATACTACGTAAGCCTAATTTGTCTATAGCAAGGTAGTTTAGTTCATCTCCTTGGAGATTGGTGCTCATAAAGGATATTGGTGCGTCATTGTTTTCATCATCCTTTTGGGTAAGTACTGCAGCCAAGGATTGGTCATAAGCAAAGGTATAAAGGAATAAATCCTTGCTAAAGTCAGGGCTTCACAACATTGGTGCTTGGGATATTGAATTATTGATGTTATTAAAATATCCTCTCCTTTCTTCATCCTATTTAAAATTTGCATCCTTGCGAATCATTTTTTGTAAAGGTTTAACAGTTTCAATGAATTCAAGAGTAAAATTTCTGACAAAATTGATCTTCTCAAAAAAAGATTGCATGGACCTTTTATTGTGAGGCAAAGGAAGTTGATCTATTTATTTTATCCACTCAGGGTCGATGCTTATTCATCCTTGAGATATGATGTGACCTATTAATTTTCCTTCCTCAACACCAAAGATGGTTTTCATGGGGTTCAAAGATATTACATATTTCCTACACCTTTAAAAAATTTGAGTCAAATGTCGAATGTGGTCTTCCTTGTTTTTTGAGTATACTGTTACATCATCTAAATAGACTACCACACACTTGTTAATCAATCCCTGAAAAATTTACATCCATGGCCCTATGGAAGGTTTCTCCTATGTTAATAAACCTAAAGGGTGTGCGTTTATAAGAAAAGGTTCCCCACTTGGTTTGGAAGGTAGTTTTTAATTGATCATATTCTGAAACCAAGACCTTGTTATACCCCGAGAAATCGTCTAGGAGGGAAAAAATTTCAAAGTCATATATTGTTTATATGAGTTGTTCCATGGGTGGTACTGGGTAGTTATCTTTTACTGATGCTCTGTTAAGGTTTCTAAAATCGACACAAAGGAGGATATCCCCATATTTCTTCCTATTAGGCACCAAATTCACTACCCAGGCAGAGTGTCTAACCTAAAAAATAATCTTGGCATCTAACAATTTCTTCAACTCTTGATACATCAAAGGTTCCAGAGAGGGGTGATACTTCCTATGTTTTTGTTGGAAGGGTTTTACTCTAGATTTTAATGGTATTGTGTGCTGAATAATGCGAGTGTCATAAGTTTTTAATTCTCGGTAAGACCACACAAATACATATTGATATTCTTTAAAAAGTTTGAGATAAGATTTCTTGTCTTCTTTGGACACTGTTTTACCTAGATTTACATTCTTGGGGTTTTCAGGGGTTCCTAGGTTTATAGTCTCATATATAGGACATGAGCTCCCTGGTTTTTCATTCTTTGACCCTCTAAATATTATTGGCCACCCCTTTTGATATCGTGTGAAACTTTGGTTTATTATTAGAGTGATCTGTTCCCCTCTTCTGTTCATGGAGATATTATTCTATGAGTAGTTCTTGGAATATTTCTTCATCAATGGCCAGATCCTTAAAATTGTCTTGGTCAGTCAGGAAATATACAATCTGTTTATCTCCTTCAAATACTTTCCAGTTAGAAATGTTATTAGGCACTGAATGTTTGTAGAGAAGTTCCACTGTGAGACTAGAGGCTTCATAATCTTCTAAAGGAGATAATCTCGAGGTTGCGGTGGCAAAGGAATCAACAAGAGTATTTTTTTCCCTGGGAATAATAGTAATGTTGAAGGCCTCAAAATTGTCTATTAGCCTGTGTACCTCTTGCTGGTAATTCCTCAAGTGAGGTGAATTGAAATGGATAGTATTTTTCACTTGACTAACGATAATTTCAGAGTCTCCAAAAACTTTCAATTCCTTAATGTTTAAGTCTATGGATTTCTTCAGTCCCTGAACTAAAGCTTCATATTCAACAGTGTTATTGGTGCATTCAAATTCTAATCTACTGGATAAGAATTTTGGCTTCCCCTTTGGGTCAATGAGATTACATCCTTCTCCCGACCCTTATTTTGATTTAGACCCATCAAAATACAATGTCCAAACTTGTGAGAAGAATTTAGTAACTTCTTCATGCTTAGTTATTTTCTCACCTTCATCTTCCTTGTCTGCTGCTCCTGACAGAGGATCCTGACAAAAGATTCTTTCTTCTGCGGTTTCCAGTAGATTTACTTGAAAGGTCATTTCATAGTTTTTAGTGGGAGGTACATCCAACAAGAGAGGGGCGAAATTGCCGAAATCAGAGTTGGAGGAGCAGTTTCCTAACACAGGGAAATCTTCCAACGAGGGTTCGTTGAGAGATTCTAAATCAGTAACAATGTGTTTGAGATATATTTCCCTATCGATCCTAATCATGTTTGTATGTCCTTTTAATGGAAACCAAAGGTGAGCCCAGTCCATACTAAAGTATACATTTAATTTCTCGGACCAATCACGAGTAAGTAGCAATCCATAGGCCTCTGGGATGTCTACTACGGTTATGTCAATCACTTGAATAAATTTTGGGTGTGTAGCCATTCTGATCATGCCATCTTTAAGTTCCCCAATAACCTTCACCTGAGTCCTATCTAGTTGTATAATGTGTTTATCACTTTTGAGCGGGGTTGTGTTCAATTTCTTGCAGATTGATAATGGCATGACATTGGAGGATGCCCCTGAATCGACTAAACAATTATGCAAGTTTTTGTTAAAGACTTCAAATGTTAAAAGGAAAGGAGGAATAAAAGGATTTCCTCTTTTTTATAAAGAGAAATAATTTACACTCGGTTTATTCTTTAAATATGTGGGGGATGGGACATCACCTAGGTCGGTTCTTGTCATAGGGGCTTCTATTGATTTTAAGGCCTGTAACAGAAAATCCCCTTGTTTGGGAATCCTACACATGTCCATGACATACACATTAGCCTTCATCTTCTTCAAGTCCTCCACTACATTATAGTCCATCTTAGGGGCTTCCTGTGCGTGTATGTTAGTGGGATTCTTTTGAGAAGAAAACAGGGGTTTTGGACAATCGACTGCTTGATTCCCTCTAGATAACTAAGTAGTGGTCGTATTAGTTTGGACTAGTTGAATTCTACCTCACGTCTGCATAACTAGGAATTCAACGAGAGGTTCTTGCACTTCAACGACGTTGTTGAAAGGCATTAGGTGGTTTGAATCTTATAATAGCATGGTTGTCTCTTCCAATGGCTCATGAATTTCCTGATCAATGGCATTTATTGCCAAGCCACTGTGTTGTTTGGTTAGGGAGAATTCATCTAGGAATCAGTTATCCATTCAATTCATAGCGTGCATCCATTGAGGGTAGTCCTTTTCTAAATGATTCTCTTGGTGGTACGTGTAGAAAGTGTCAGATGCTACAATTTCTAAGTCAATGTTTAGGTTAGCTGGGGGAGGTTCTATAGCTTTGAAAGATGGATTTATTTTAAAAAAGGGTTTATAAGTTCTCTGATTTTTGTTTCCCTCCCCAACACTCCTTTTCATATCTACGATCTCGTTGGAGAGTTTTTTGATCATCCACTGCAGGTTTTCTAGATCTCCTCCTTCTTTATTAGGACCTAGTTATGTTTGTTTTACCAGGGGTCTGTTAACAAAAGTACTCTCTTAGGTAGAGGTTGGGTTTATTTTTTATTCAGTGAGTTCTGACCTTCTTTTCATCCTTTCATTTGGAATTCAATCGTTTTAGCATCCTCGAAATTTTCGGCTAGGGTATGTTTGGCAGCCCTTTTTACGAACATGGAGATGGAAGCAAGGAGAGCGTTAGCATATACCTCAATCTGCAACACCTGGGTAGGTTTAGCTTCAGGTTGAAATTTGTTTAGGATAGTGGTAAACCATTGGTTGAAATCTTTAACCTTCTCTTTTGGACTCATGGTGGCGAAAAAAAATTCAGCCATTAAAGCTCATGTGGTGGTTTCTTCTGCAAATTTGTCTAAGAAATATTTTTGAAACTTCGTCCAACTAGTTATGGATCCGACTGGAAAGTTAAAATACCAAGTTGAGGATGAATTCTCAAAGGTATAGGGAAATATCCTACACACTACATCCTCATGTTGTATGTTCCTCAATATTATAGCTAATATGAACTTCTTGATATGGTCCTCAGGCAATCGAGATGTTTTGGGGTCAAACTTGGGGAGTAAATTTTCTGGATGTCGAGGTAGGTTATGCACTCATCCTGGGATTTCCAGAGAATCTTTGGCCAACCATGGTTGATTATATTGAGGTTGATTTCCCATTTCTTCATTGTTGTCATTATTATCCTCCATGTCTTCTGATTTAGAAGTTGAGCGATCCAATTTAGACCCTTCCTTGTCAGATTCAAAATCGTTAGGTTTAAAGTAGTTACTGGTTGGTGTTTCAGGGATCATATTAAGGGGTTGTTCTATATCGGTGACTGCAAAATCTATCAGGTCTTATACCATGTGAACAAAAACCTGGTCAAGGTTGTCAACAACTGGTCTACTTACTTTTTTTTTGCGAGGAAGGAAGGGAGCTAAAGGTAACACTCCAATTTGTCGGCCGTAAGCTTTGGTGATTATTTTGAACTGGTAAAACTCCTCATGGGGGAGAGAATAAGGTATTTCAGGGAATAGGTATTCTACTTCCTCGTGCTGAGGTGAGTTACTCATTTCAAAAGTAGTCTCTATATGTGGTTTGTCTTGAGAATGAATAGCCATGCATGTGGGATGTTTTGAATCTACGGGCTACGTGGGATATATTATTAGAAATATTGTTAGACATTCATTTGTTCAGACCCTCCTTCTAGTGCCAATTCTGTTGAGGGGTTGGAAATCCTTTAACTCAATAGTAGGAACCAAAGTTGCTTAAGAGGCCCAATTAGACTCATAAGTATTTGATGAGTGGAATGGTTTTCCAGATCTTTGATCTGGCCGATTTATCGATGGGATTTACGGGTAACTGACAGGTGTATCTTTCTATGAAAAGTTTATCCTTTAGTTTAAGAGGTTTTCTTTTTGTATTTTTGTACTCTTGAATAATCTAGGTAAAATAAAGATAATGGCATAATCCAACTGATAAAGGGAAATTACTAAATACTGAAGAATGTTGAGCTTAGGATAACCCATATACCTCAATGTGCAGACAACGATAATCATACCTATTTCAATCTTAGCAATAATAATTTTACTTGTGGACATTCATCAGTGACTGAGATGACAATTGTAGAAAGGAAAACAAATACGTAACAAATATGAGTGTAAGAAAATTAGTTCTCTTAGCTCTACTATCAATCACATATCAACACATCGATTTCTTTTCATCATCTAGAACAAAAGAACTATTATAATATTGAAATATAACTTAACAATAGATACAAACATTCTTACTCAATACAACATCACTATCAAACTCGAAGACAAAAACAATCCCCCCTCGATCCAATCAAGTTGATGCTTTAGATGAAAAAATTGTCTTTGCTTCTAAACATAACTTCTTAATTAAAGTTTCACATAAATAACTCTTTTATAATTCTAAAAGAAAAGGTATTTACCAAAACCATTGACCTTCTACACAAGGTCGATCTCCCTACTTACAAAGAATTACTAAGGTAAAAATAACTGCTAAAAGTTGTGTTAAGTAAAACAAAAATGACACATGACAGACTTTCTCTCCTCGTTCTCTTGAGATCATCGTATTTTTTACTATAGTGAATGATTTCTCTCATACTCCACCCACTTGAAGAAAATGTCTTCGCATGTGTTTGCATACGAAAACCTATGCTGATCCATCGGTGCAGAGAAGACTTCCTTTATCTCCACTGCTCGTTCTCTATACCTGATGAGATTGACACTTAAGATATGTAGAACTGTGAGGGATTTGATTGGGTGTACCATGAATTTCTTTACTTGACCTGTAGTCATACTTGAAATCTGTGAGATATCTACCTCCCATGTCGAGTCGTGGTCTACATGTCGTTTGACCATGTCATGCAAATTGGTGAAATTTTCTGATGGGCCGAATTCTGGCAGGTCAATGTTTTCCATCTCCCGATTGATCTTCTCCAAAATTTTATTGAACTCTCTCCACGTTTCCTATATATTGCGCCAAGGTTCCTGGACCATGATCACTGATTATTCAACTGGCTTTCTGATTCGGGAGATGCTGCTATCCATCAATACTCAGATGCCATGTTCTTCTGAGTCTCAGCCCTTATGTACTGCACTGATATAGTCAATCCACTCTGAGGCCTGATGTTCCTTTTCATACTATCTCCACACATCTTTACAAGTTTCCAGCCCCATGAGAGTATCCTCTTGAAAATCAACTATGCATGTGGTGAAGAGATTTATTTTGTTTTTGAATTGTGCATATGTTTCTCTGAACTGACTCCTCATGAATACTACTATTTGTGTCAAATCTTGTTAATACTTTACTATATGGCACATATGATCCAACCCCTTCTTTGTGGCTGCTAATTCATTTTCATCCCTTTTGGCTCTGTCCAGTGTTGCATCATTGATAGCCATTCCTGCCTCGATGAACTAAGTTGTGTTAGAATTTTCTATGTTGAGAAGCGTTTCTTCTATGGTGATTAGGAGTGTGCTATCAAGCATGATCCTCCTTTTCTTCATTTTCGTTCTCAGCAAAACTTTCCTCTTTCTATCATAAGCGATTTCTTGTATGACGGAGACCTCATCTACCAGCTCCATAATCTGTTGATCTCCCTAGGTCAGAGTGTTGCCTAGGCTCCCTGCCATATATATGTGTTCTATGACTGACTCTTGTAGTTCTTTAGTAGGTGGAATTTATGTATGTCTTGGTTACTCGATTGCCTTCTGGGGTTCGTCGATTGATGGAGTCTTGAATTTAGATGGGGAGAGGGGCAAAGGATCAACATTTACTAGAGGATCAACTATTGAGATGATGATTTCTGATTGTTGCATTTCTTCTTCCTATTCACCAGAGCCCAACTCCTCCTTGGAGTTGTCCATCTTACGATGAATTCCCGATTGGTCGAGAAATTTAGTTTCCAGCATGCTTTCGGACTTTTCGTCACCTTCTTTGGAAATTGAGGTCAAAGCTTTGGGAGTTAGAGCAGATGTTTCCCCTGGTTCTCCCTCCTCTGTGATTGGCACTGGGGTTATGAGCGAAAGTTATGAGCTTTCCTCATCGTCATATATGGTAATTGGGTCTATAAGGAAATTGAACATATCTATCTTGATTGATGTTCTTGTTTCCCCCAGTTGCGTTGTAGCAACAACTGATGACCTTGTTTGTTGTGTCATAATGCTTGGGTTTTCTAGATGAGCAGTCTCCTCTAGTGGAATTGTATTTGAGCCATTTATCTCTTCTCCGAGATTGATTGTGTCGACCAAGATGAACCTTAAGGGTTCTATAAAAGGGTCAAGAGGGGGGTCATTTTCAAACCTTTGTATGACTCTTTGGGCTTCTTTTAGCAACAACATCCCTCTCCTTTGTGCCTTTATGGCATCTACTGATCTATTTTATTCCCTCACCCTGAGGGATTCTTGAGTTGTTTGTTCTATAGTTTCCACCTTCTCATCCATTGTCATCACTTTAAATATCGACATATTGGGATTAGCTTTCTTTGGAGCACTTCCTCCCAGTCCTGAGCACCCTATGTAAATATTTCATCTTCAAACTTATCATGGACATATAGACAACGCCAAGATACCTGTGACGCATGCTAGGGTACTAGGCCCTTTAGGTCATGTTTTTGAAATATTCCTGTGGGGAAGCTATAATCAAAATGGCTCAAACCCTCTTGTTTTTCTTGTGAAGTATATTTCACAATGTAAAACCCTACATGAAAGCCATAGGGTATGAATGCTCTCTTTTTGTCTTTTACTGGAGTGGCATTATAGCCTTGCAGAATGGTATGATAACAAATTTCTCCCATAATGAGCTGGTCTGGGACATGAGTGGGGAGTAAATGTGGAGCGCCAGTGGCCCCAAACACTTTGATGTAGGTGGTGGCTTCTTCCAGGTACCAATGGCCTACTTTTGAAATCATTTTCTTGGTTGTTGTCGTAAGCCTTGGGAATTATTTATTAAAAATAATGAAATATACTCGAGCTATAAATTCATCACATATGAGGGTGTAAGTTATCTTGTACCTGTTCTCCCACATAATGATGAAATAGAAATGCTCAGGTAGCTCAACATCATGCCAACTCAAATTCATGCCTATAAAGATGGTCCTTGCACAGTTCACGTCTAGTAAGTATGACGCCATGTGGAAATCTTGCGTTTCTCCATCCTTTGGCATCTGGGATTGTAGTATGTTGGTGCTCAATTTTTTCAATATGATCGCTCCCCAGTTGAAGCTGCTAACGAATATTTCCACAGTGTATGCTAGGGGCATCCAAGCTTTTGAAAGCTTGGCACAATCCCTTTCCCCATATAATCGATAGATTAGAGCCATCAAATAAATATATGGATTTGTAAGATTGGTTGTACCATCCCAGTTGTTGATCCTGTTTGTAAACTTCTTACCCTCTTTCCACCATGAGGCCATCAACCTGTTGGTGTCATGGAACTCATAGAATTTTACCACAAAATTGGTATTTAACCTTTCCTCTGGGTCTCTAAGTTTGTAGTATTTTTGGACCTTTATTGGGAGAAAAACCCTAACACATCCTCCATTTTCATCATTTACCACACATTTTTTCACATTTGTGTGGTCGATTATCCACCCCAGAGTTTCAATGCAAGGCAAGACCGGGGTTCGATAGGCTACCATGTGTAAGCAGGATCGTCGAATGTTTGGGAATACTTGGTCATCAAGCATTGTAACATTCGGGTCACTATGTGGTATAAAATCCATGTAATATTCTCGGCTGATTATAATAAACAAACCTCCCCACTGTGGGAGAACCACTCTTGATCTAGTACTTTCCTCTATGTCACCGAATGCAGGAGGCTGGGTAGATGTTTGAATGAATGGCTCCACTTTAGTGGTCAAATCGAGTTGTCTAGCAATGCCGGGAGAAGATCCTTCATTGAAATCCACTTCTTTCATTTTTGGTGCTCTCGGCAAGCTCCTGGTTGTTGGCTTCCTTCGAGTCATTTTACTTCAAAAAGAACAGAATGAGATACCGACTTGCAGAAATGATACTGAAAAATAAACAATTGTGACTATAGAAATGATACGAACGGTTCATAACTCTCCTTCGCACAAGATTAACCTGGTTTAAAATTCTAAAATCCGACTGTGATCTCTTGAAATGCTTTCTCGCTCCTTTGACTACTCTAAGAATGGAAGACTTGGGTACTAAATGCTACGTTCAAATTTATATTTATAATTTAAACATGGATCATACTTACCTTTTCATGTCAGTTCTTGAATTCAGGACGTAAATGTGGTCTGCACAATCCATCACCAAGATCCAAATCATGTTCATGATTAAATGAAATCGTAGGCTGGTGGCTCAGGAGCGGGGTACTATGTAGTTCATCAAAAGTTTCAAAATTCTATTATTTGGTTGGAACACAAGTTAGTAATGTGTGTTAATAAATGCATTGATTGTCCTATTAAATAGAAAAATCCAATCTTATTTTTCACTGAATATGTCCCATCCTACCATCAATGTCCTATTAGTCCACTGGTTTAAACAAGTGGATCGACGTTGACGATTTTCTTAGAAAACATTCCTTAATACCTCTTTTAGTGAAATATATGATGCCAACCCAGACTGTCGTACAATGATGATGTGGAAATTCTAACTTGGAGGGGTGATCATGACACATGGAGTTTGATTTTGGCTCCTCCGTTAAAAGTTTCTTCGGAATCAAGGATTTTCTTTAGACACAGTTCTAGGAACCTCATCCTATCCTGCCAATGCCAACGACATGTCGAGGATCGACGGTGGATGATTCTATATGTTTATTACTTTGTTATTTCATCCCTAGGAGTTTGTTGATGCCGAAAACATATTACTGACTAGCGATCGATGCTCGACGTTGTGTCGAAATAAAAATTATCATAGTTTAAGGTTTTCGTCAAATATCATCGACCTCGAATGTATCAACGATCAGTGATCGAAGGTTCGTTAGGTGTGTCGATGTTAAATTTTTCCTTTTCATACTTTCCCTATCCCAATGATACATCAAGGATCAACGATCGACACTTTTCATTGTCATATGGTCAATTTTACTACGCAGATCACGTCGATGTCGATAATAGGTGCACGACTCAAAATTTTAGCTGTGTATACTTAGTTAAAAAAAAACAAGTCTAATTTTTAGAAGAGAAGTCAGTCTATTAAACAAATCCAAACCAATCCAAATGTCATCGATGATTAAAAAAAATGAACATAAAAATTATTGATCCCCACACAACTGACTCAATTCAGAAAGAGAGAAACAAAAAACAAAGTGGTACCCAAAAGAGAAAATTTTCACAAAACATTTAGGGTGTGTTGAGTGCTTAACAAATCCTTTCATAGGTTTTGGTAAACCCAAAATTCCTAGATATGGGGGAAGCATAAATCTCAAAAAGCTCCATAGATTTAAGCTTCTATTTCTTGATTAAATACATACGACCTTTGTATAAAATCTTGTCATTGTGCCAAGAGTACCCTGAAGAAACTGGAGAATTGTCTTTCAATTGTTGGATCATGAAAGAAATTTTTGGGTCTTGTAGCCATTCCTAGCGAACATCTTTGAGACAATTTGGTACAATGAAGGAGAGAGAAAAGAGGGACCTTTCTTATTCATACTTCTTGGAAAGAGCGTTAGAAACCACATTTTATTTTCCCTTCTTGTAAATGATCTCATAATTATAGCCAAAGATCTTAGTCCCCCATTTTTGTTGCTTTGGGGATGAAATTCGTTGTTCTATAAAATACTTGAGGCTTTTATGCTCTATTTTAATTTCGAAGAGTTGCCCCAATAGATAAGGACACCAGAGATCCATGACATGCAGAATAGCCAACATTTAATGTTCATAGATGGATTGGCCCAAATGTCACTTTGAAAGTTGTTTTCTAGTGAAGGCCAAAGGCCAACCATCTTGCATGAGGACTACTCCAATTCCTTTCCCAAAAGCATGACATTCTAGGAAAAAAGTCTTCTTGAATTCAAGAAGGGCCAAGATAGGAGTTTTGAACATAGCCTCTTTCAAGGCATGGAAGGATTGATCAACTATTGGAGTCCATGTGAAAGAATTCTTTTTAATGAGAGAAGTGAGAGGTGCTACAATTTCACCATAATTTTGAACAAACTTGCAACAATAGCCCATCAAATCCAGAAAACCACGAAATCTCTTGAGACTTTTGGGGCGAGGCCAATCCTTCATATCTTCAATTTTCTTAGGATCCACCCTAACACTATCCTTGCCGACAATATGACCCAAGTACTCCATTTCCAAGGCTCCAAAGGAACATTTAGATTGTTTGAGGAAAAGTTGGTGTTGAGAGAGTAGATGGAAAACTTTATCCACATGGGAAATATGGGTTGTCCATGTTTTACTATAAATGAGAATATCATCAAAGAAAACTAAGACAAAATATTGTGTGAAATCCCTCTGGTTCCTAGCAAAATAGAGGGGAGTCAAGTTTTGGGTGATTTTGAGTTAGAAATGGTGAGTAAGAGTCTTTGAATCAAGATGATAAATGGGGTTACTAATTATGGGTGTTTATCTATGTAAAGCTAATTGTTTTGATTCCTTGAGTCAAGAGAAGGGCCCCTTGTTTGATGGGATTGGAGATATATCTTTCTAATTTATGTTGGTGAAGGAGAGTGGCCTTCATATTTTTACCTTTGTTATTGAGTGAGAAATTTTCCTTTATGGAATCATCTTTTGGCTAGGGGGTGGCCAGTTGCAAGGATAGAAAAAATACAACTGTGCCTATGGTTGGGTATAAAGAGGCTAACCCATCGACAATTTCCAATTTAACATAAATTATTAGATAAGTGTTTCAGTATTTTACATATGCCCTGATAAGTTTTCTAATACTATGGAAGCGATGTTTTGTCTTTATTAAGAATATGATATTATGTTCTAGTAGTGAAATTGTTACTCCAAGTTCTTGGATGATTGTAAAATATGAAATATGCCTTGGAAAATATATTATGTTGGTTGCCTTTTGGTTGTCCCTATTTTTAAAAGGCTATTGTAAGTAATTATTTGAAACTTTGAGTGAGAACTGAGTGTTATTTGGGTGGTTATAGCCCATTTGTATGAATACGTCTCATGTTTTAGTAGTGAATACTAAGTTGTTAAAGTCTTCGCAGAACATATGAACATAAAAATGTATAATTCTTATTAAATGAGTGTTGCTCCCTATATTACTGAAGTTTTAGATCAATTCCAGGAAGTGACTTGTTCGTAGTTAAAGATCAAGCCTTAGGGCCTTCTTGGAAGGCTTAGTTGAATGCTAAATAATCTGTGGTGGCATGGGTAAAATCCTTTAACCTCCAGCCAACATGATAAGCTTGAAAAGGGGGAGTTTTGGAATGAAAGATTGACCTTAACTTTGGTCTCATAAGCCTAGGCTATTTAGTTAAGAGGATACGATATTCTAACATGAAGAATATGTAAAATAAAAATAAATTAGGAATAATATGTGTTTTGTATTTAATTTATGTCTTATTAAGACATGGTAGTAATGGAATTATTACCTAGATTTACTCAGTAAAATCATGTCCAAAAGTAAATACCTGAAATGATGTCTCGTCCATAAATAGTAGTAAAGATTTGCTTGAAAATAGGTGGGCGGTAAGTTCTGGTAAAAACATAACTTTTACTGTAAAAGATTTTACCGCCAAGAGATTTAATTTTTTAGAAAGAAACTCAAATAAATAAATACATGCATTTATATATTTTTTAATTTGTTTTATGAGTGAAATTTGTTAGATGAAAGGAGGCTGGTAACTCCTAGTAATTTTTCCAAAAATTACCATTTGTTGTCTTAATTGTTTGAATATTAAGGGGAGGAAGCCTTATATTATAAACCTTATAATTTTATCATGTTTACAAGAAGTGGAGAAGCTCATAAATTTCCCTTTGTGGGAAAAGAACTAAACTTGCTATGTTACCCATCAAATGAATTTGGTCTGAGGTTAAATCTCTATCTTTGGAGAGAAACCGAATAGTGCATTTCGTCTTACTTATGCTTGGGCATATTTTCCTTTATTTTCAAAATTTTCAAAATATTAAAAATCCCACTAGGATATTGCATACCGAGAGAATGGAAAATGAATGTGTAGTTGGTGAGTGATGGACCCGAGCGGCGACATGATCAATAAAACATCATATTATTATAATAATATTAAACCCTCATCACCACCAAGTTGTTGCACATTGGGAGAATGGAGAAGGAATGTGTAGTTGGTGAGTGATGGACCTAGGGGTCGACATGGAAAATATAATATCATGTTAATATAATAAATATTAAGACCCCATCAGGTTATCAGAAATCAAATATGGAGAGGGCAAGGAGAGTATGTTACTTGATAGTCACAAGGGGCGATATGGCTGATATAATATCATTATATCATAAATAATATCATTATATTAAATCCCCAATGGGATATCGGGATATCGGGTACTAGGTGGTGGGAAGTGAACGGGATTGAGATAAATGATTTACTGGGGGCCACTATATATATATATATATAAGGTATGCACACGGAGTGGTATACCCGGGGGCTATATTATAATTGTACCAAACCCACTGGGCTATCGAGCACCGATATATTGAAATGTGAAGGCGCGTTGGTTACGTGAGATACCTAAGGGTCGATATAAGGATAATGTAAATTAATTTAATAAACCCCCAATGCTTAATTGATTAAAATATTATTATTAATTTCCCATCGAAATACCGAGGCTTGCGAAATGATAAAAAGGAATGTTTGGAAAGCAATACAACCGTGGTAAAGTAAACCCTCAGTATTTACTGCTCCAATAAATTAGACTAAGAATTTAGTTTTATTACATTTGGTATTAAATTAATGAGGATTAATTAACATTAATGTGGATTTAATAAATAGAATACTAAGGCACGAGATTATAATATAATGATTAATTAACCTAATAATATTATTAGGCGTGAATGTTACACATTATTTTGGTCACCTCAGTGATCACCTGACAACATGTGTTTATGTTCCCTGAAAATATTAAAAGAAGAATTTCTCCATGGGAAAAGTGATTTTCTTTCCTCCTTCAAAAACCATGTCAAAGTAGGTCGTGGCACCCTGCCATATGCATGGGGTGTGACGATGGTTGATCGTCGCACTCTACCCTAAACTTTGACTACGACGTCGTCACATGTTGCTTGTACATAGGGTGCGACGATGCTTAAAGCATAGGAAATGTCAAATTTCACGAATGTTCTATAAGCGAATCTTCTAGAAGATGAGGTGGCCTCTGATCAGTTTGGATCTTACTTGCTTCTCTGATTTTGTGGGATCATCCTAATCTCCTCATCCATATCTCTTTCACACTATATAAGGAGGGATCTCTCATGGAAAAGGCTAAGGTTGAATAGACTAAGATTTATATGGAGATTTCTACTTCAGATTATGATTGAGAGCTTTGCTTTAGTTCTTCAAGATGGATTGTGGATCTTCTTCATTCAAGGTATAGGAGCAAAGGTGTGTGTGTTGAAACAAAGCACCATTGAAAGGGTACCTTGCAACATTAAGGCATAGGTTTTATTCTCCACTTTCTATTCACTTAATACAGTAATACATTTCTTCCCTATATAAGCATCTTGTCTTATATTGTATAATTCCTTGATCATATACATAGACTTCATTAGAATATATGTATCTTTGTTTTCCTTCGTTGTTGGTTTGTGATTCTTAGACAGGATTACTATTCTGCAAACTCAAGGAAGGAGATACAAGGATTACACTAGTGAGGATCAAACGCCGTTCAAAAGGTTTGTCACTTGTACCTCATTAAACTAGTTTATATGATGATGAAGTTAAAGGCGAAGTGTGTATTTTGTTTTGTTTTGTTCTAGTTTCTTGTGGAAGCTAGGGAGATCTGTTTGTGTCTGCACTTACCGATTAATCCTATAAAACAATTGGTGACCATACCGGGGAAGGAATTCCTTTTGGTTTTTTTCCTCTTATTTTCTTTTAGCCTGCCTTCTTTTGGTCAAATTAATTCTCTAAGTTTGTGGGTGATCCATATAGACTACCTGGGTCTGAAAGTTCAGTGAAATTGTTTGTCTTTCTTTCCATTTTCCTTTAGTTTCAGAGATCGTTGCACTGTACTCTATAGACAGACTGAAATGATCCTTTGACGTCACACTCTACTGGTGCATACCAATGTGATGATGTCACACTGTACCTTGTTGGCAACATGCGATGACCCTATATCGTCACACTGTGCTCCACTACCGCCTACGACGACCCTATATCGTCGCACTATGCTCCACTACCGTCTGCGACAATTCTTGTAGGAATTGTTGGAGATAGCCAATTTTTCTTTTTTCCACCCAGTTTTTCCTCAATTTCCTGGGATGAACTTTTGATACCAGTGATTGATTGATTTATAAGTTTGAAGCTTGAATTTTATTGATTTTCGGAAATTGAAAGTTTTTCTTTGTAAAATTTTCTAGTTTTGCTTTTGATTTTTGTCACAAGGGTATAATCTCTAGATCTTGGTCCTGAGTGCTTGCTTGACAAAGAATCTTTGATTTATTTGAAGTTTTGGATTCTTTTTACTTTCTAGATTGTTCATTGATTGAGAAAATTTTTAGTTTTCATTTGAAAAAAGGATTTCCCATCATTTTATTATTTTCTACATTATAAGTTTGATTTGGGAATATTGTTGAGAGTGTGTTAATTTTCTTGGATTACGTTTTCTTTCCTTTATTTAATCCTGATCTGATTTGAGAAAGAAAGAATTGAAGTCATTCTTCTTTTTATTTATCTTTCACAAGAAAATTGTTGCATTCAAAATATTTGTTAAAGGAGAAAATTGGAAAATTTTGTAGCTTTTGATTATTTGGAATTTTGTCCATTCAAAAATTGAGAAATTGTGTTTCGTTTCTTTTTCATTTCAAAGAAAGATACCTTCTCCTTCATATAATTAGAGTTCATTGAATTGAAAGATTTCATACTCATCTATTCTTTAATTTTATTGGGTCAAGGTCGATACATCATCAGTTTCATTTCCATCTCCCTTTTGAGTAAACAACAGCCTTTAAAATACAACGTAATTTTAAAATTTGTTAGCAACTTTTATTTTCTAGAAATGTTTTTCAGCAACATTAGCTAGGGTAGCGCTTTGGAATAGGTTGTAAAGCACACTCTCCAAAGAATCAAAACACATAATATTATCTTGTGTTAGGGAGAGTTCAAATCCACTTGCTACGTTTTGTCTTGGGAAGCCCTTCTAACACAAGGGTCAATCATGAGGTCGCATTAGGACTAACAAAATTACTCACCCTACTTTGTCATTCTTAGTGTAGAGATTGTGCATATTATTCGGGCTCGTTTGAGAATAAAATCTTGTGGGGACCTTCTCGAGTTGATTTCGGGCTAGATACTCTGCTTTTGTGCATGAATCAGATTGTCGAGTGTTTCCCCAGGCATCATTGTCCTAATTGGTAACTGTAGTATCCTATCTCTTTAGGGTATTTCACGAGGTGACTGTGGAGGGGAAAGTCTTCATGGTACCTGGAATCAACGTTGGCCAAAATCACTCGGACTCCTTGGAGGGTATACCCACAATTATGTGTGGGAGCTTGCACCAAGGTGTAAGTCCATTAAGCAGGTCGTCAACGTAACTTTTCCACCCGCTTTATACCAACCCCTTCTTGTCTTGATTTCACGATGTTGGATTTCATCACCAACTAGTGACTTTGAAATAAGAAGGTTTGTTTGATTGTTTTAATTTCTATATATTATTAGTGAATGTTGTTTGTTTCTCTAGTTGGACATAGATTTGTTTCATTCTTTATTTGGTGTGAGCAACATCGGCCCTCTCCGTTCATGTAGGATGCAAGGGATACCTCCAGAAGATCCATAAGATTACATCCCTTTACTTCCTAACTCATCAGAGGGTTCTCCTGAAGGAGCAGTCAATAACAACATAGCCTCTGAAATTGGAAGTTCTACTCCATTGGAGGAATCAATACTTCTTGTAAACCCATTATTGAGTGTTGCATAAGATCCACATTTTCTCTAGATTAATTCATTGAGAGACTTTGTTGCTGAAGAATACGTTGAAACACCTATTGGACCTCACACAGAGTCTGGTGTAGACGATCCATTCTTTCAAAGTGAGTCATTTACAACTCCGGTTCACGCTGTTAAGAATTTTGATCCTAGCACTCCTGGTCCTAGTTGTACTCTTTGGAGGACCTTTTCAGGACAAGAAATTTTTGATAAACTAGGAATGAATGATTTACGTTTGAGATATCCTAATAAACCTATGGCATCATAAATGCCTGTGACTTACACTACTTATATCGTACATTTAGATCATTTTACTGGCACAACCAGTAATGTCGTCACAGTTTCATAACAATTGTTGGTTGGGTCTCACTCAATTCTTCCTCTCCAGCTCACTAGCTCTACCATGGTCTCACAATCTACACCTCTTTCCGCTGGAAATATGGCGATCACCCAAGCTCCTATTGGAACACCAATTTCACTTAGATAAATTCCATCACTTCCCCTGGGTATCGTTCTTTGAATACTTCCATTTCTATTCCCACCCAAAATCCATCCAGAGGTTCTAATATTTTTGTCCCTCCTGGGTATAATGCTGCCAGTCATTTTGTTCCAACCCCTACCCAGGTTCTCTCCGGAGGGCCTTATGTTCCTCCTCCACCTTTGTCTGGAGGATCTAATTTTCTTGGCCTTAGTAGCTCCAATCTAGTTGGAGGCACCATTCATTCTATCACTTGTGGTTTTCATATTCCTATTGGAGGCCAACCACAAGTTGGGGGGAAACCTCAAATTGGGGGACAACCTCACCTTGGGGGGAAACCTCAAGTTGGAATCCATAAACCAGTTTATGGGAAAAGTATACATGCATTACAATCTCAACCTTGGAGTCTTCCTTTCCAAGGGAATCAACAACCGTCCGGGAGGAACATCCTCAAATTAATTCTTTTACACCCCCTAATCTCAGACAATCGTTTCCAGGTTCTATGAATCCTACTTGGAGTTAAAATTTTCAAGCTAATGCTCCTTTCCAAAAAAGGTTACTTAATCAAAACCCCCCACAACTGAATTTTTCAGGACTATATAACTATATACAGACTGCTTATGGTCCTACTGGTACACTTACGGGACTACCTCCTCAAAATTACCAGTTTCCTCAAGTGAACAGATAATTGTCATTTCTTGCTACTTTGGATTTACTAGATTTATCTAGTATTTTGAATGATCCTATTTTTCATTCTCCTTATTGGCCTGTCATACCAACCAAATTACCATGTGACATTCCTAAGTTTGATGGTCGATCAAGAGAAGACCCAAATAATCACATCATGACTTTCCATCTTTGGTGTTCGTCCAACTCGTTGATGGATGACTCTATAATATTATGACTTTTCCAACGAACTCTTATGGGTTCGGCATCCAAATGGTATATTCAGTTACTGAGAGGATTATTTAATGACTTCAATACCCTAGCCATGGCCTTCTTATCACATTACCAATTGCCAATTCGATATGAGACAGGAACTGAAATTTTGAGTTCATTTAAACAATCCTCTTCCACTCATATTTATAATCATAATCATGAGTGGAGGAGGAGAAGACACTTAATTAAAGTTCCCCTTCCTGATCAACTGTTGGATGAGTGGTTTACCAAATCACTCATTGGGCCTATATCCCATGATGTTTCCATAGGTGGTGTCGTCGCTGAAGAGAAGGCGATTAGTCGTGCTCAATATTTGGATCTCATTTATTCACAAACGAGCACACTATATGACTTGATTCCTAATGCTCCTCATCCTTCTACGAGTCCTAACCCAACACCTCTAGTATCTTCTCATGCTATTGATTGAGTGATTGACACTTTTCATGATGAGACTCAGTCTACACAATCCATTCATACCAATCCAAATTCTACTAGTTCTAATGTACAAAATACTCCTTCCCCCAATAAAACCTCTCAAGTCAATTCGGTTCAGTCTGGACCTACCGGTAAAAACCAAAATAAAAATAAAGGGAACGGTAGGAATAAGGAAGACAAAACTAATAATCAAAAATCTGAGAAACCCAAAACACAACTTACTGATGAAAAAGAAAAATGTAAATTGCCTTATCCTTGCCTTAATTTTGGTGGTGATCATTATATGAAAGATTGTCCACGACGTGCTGAGGTTACTAAGTTCCTGCATGGGACCAAGAAACCTCCTACACCCATCATCTTGTCACAACCTTTTCCTTCTCAGCAGCAGGCCCAACTGGTCATTCATGACCAACCTTCTCCCTCTACCACATCTTATGTACTTATGTGTGCTGGTGACTCCAAGAAGAACGAATTTGCAGTCACAACTCGAGCCAAAGATTATAGTCCTTGGAAAGATAAAGTTGATGATTTACCACATTCGTTGGTTCAACCTTCTCCACCAACTTTACCTCCAAATTCTCCTCTTCATATCGAATGACCGGTCTTAGATACAGTTCTTCATCCTCCTCCCAAGGGTGTTGTTAGAAACTATTCATTTAATCCTCACACACGTGTTGCCCAAAACTACAGTATTGTATAAGACCTTGTGTAAGCCCCCTCTACGATGTCGGCTATAGAATTCCTTCAAATTTTTCCTACTCAATGGAAGGCGTTGTTAAAGGATATTGGTGGAATTGATCCTACTGATACTAATTTAATAATCTTTGACTTGGAAGATCATATTCCAAGGCTTCCTCCTCAATTAGTGTTTCAAATTCAACTTGTTGTGGAAAATAAAAATATCTATCGAACCATTATTGATGAAGGATCCTCGACTTGCGTTATGTCTGTTACTTGTTGGAAATCTATTTTCTCTCTTTCCCTTACCAATTCGCACAATACTCTTAAGGCCTTCAATGGTACAGGGTTTAAACCTTATGGTGTTCTTCCTTCTTTGTCTATTATGTTAGAAGGTAAAGAGGTTAATGTAGAGGTGGAGGTATTTGATGCACCTATTGATTACAACCTTTTACTTGGTCGTACCTGGATTGACTCCATGCACATAGTTGTTTCTACTATTTTTCGTGTGTTACGTTTCCCACACCAAGGAAAAGTTATTACTGTTGATCAACTGCCCTTCTATAATTCTGATTCATGTACTAGAAATGTAACTTTTATTCCGAAAACACCTCCTGGGTATGAGAATGTCAACGTGATTCTTCTAAAATATTCAACCTTGATGGGTACTTTTCCTATTCCGCCACTCGATATTCCTCCTCCTTTTGTCACCTCAATTAACATGATATCAACCTCTGGTCTTGAAACCCCTGAGTCCTATGACCCATGGATAGTACCTATATCTGGTGACTATATTTGTTAAAATGAAAAAATACCTCTAAGTTTGGTGGAGTCAGCTTATCAAGCTATTCAATCGAAAACTCCTTATCCTCCTTCTCTCGGTGATACATCTCCTGATCCATTCCATGTGATCTTTCCTATTGATGAGATGATAATGACAGTCGTGTCTATGGAATATACGCCATGGGACGATGAGCATCATTGTTCTATTCTCTTCCTAGAACAAAACACGATAGAGATTTACCAACGTATTTCGACTCCATCGACCGTTTTTGTTATTTCTTCTGTTCCCAAGTCGACACACGACATTTTGTATGAGGGGAAATTGAGTAATATTTCACCTATTGTTCCTCTTGACATATCGATTAAATACAGAGTTGTGGAAAATGTTCATATCAGTGCCTCATGTTCTGTTGATGAGGTCCCCACTTATAAATCCCTTTTCCAAGAATTCAGTGACGTTTTCCCCTGGACTTATGCAGAAATGCCTGGTATTGATCCTGATATTAATGTGCATGAGATTAAGACTTACCCGAATGCTAAACCCATTTGGTAGAGACTTTTCCTAGTACATCCACGTAAAGCCACTACTATTATCCTTGAAGTTGAAAAACTTCTTAAAGATGGATTTTTCTATCATCTGGCTTTGACCGATTGGGTGTCCAATATTGTTTCGGTTAACAAGAAATAAGGCACGATCCGCATTTGTGTAGATTATAGGGATATAAAACAATCTTGTCCCAAAGACAATTATCCAACCCCTCTCATTGACTAGATTGTTGACGAATTTACCATGAGTGAAATATTCTCCTCGATGGACGGTTTCTCCGGCTATAATCAGATCAATATTTTACCTATGGATCAACATAAGACTGCTTTCATTTTCCCTTGGGGAACCTTCGCATACTGGAAACTACCTTTTGGTCTTAAAAATGTTGGCGTGAGTTTTCAATGCACTATGTCTTACACTTTCCATGACATTAAGCACATCGTACAACTCTATCTAGATGATCTACCGACGCATTCCATGCGTCGTCAAGATCACCCGACACATTTACGGGCCATTTTCCTACACTGTCATTATTATCGTATACATTTGAATCCACACAAATGTGTTTTTTGTGTGGAATCCATATGACTTATTGGTTTTATCGTGTCTATACATGGGATTCGAGTAGACCCCTTGAAGGTTGAGGCTATTCTTAATTTACCTCCTCCTTCCACACTATGCTAGCTCCAAAGTTTGCAAGGGAAGGAAATTTTTTTACATCGATTCATTCCCAACTACGTTGAATTAACAAAAGGATTTAAAAGGCTTCTCAAGAAAGGTTACGATTTTGTATTGGATGACATTGCAAAAAATTATTTTGAAGCTTTGAAACTCGCCTTAGCCCATACACCACTATTGTTTCCACCCGATTATAGTAGAGATTATTTCATGTACTTATCTTTTTCGGAATCTTCCATTGCTATGGTTTTAGTCCAAGAGGATGATTCCCAAGATGAACATGTTATATACTATTTGAGTCACAGTCTCACGACTACCGAAATCAAATATTTACATGTGGAGAAACTGGCCTTGGCAGCTATCAAGTTGTTCAACGTTTTCGTCACTACATCCTATTACACACAACCATAGTCATTTGTGATTGCAACCCCAGGAAACATATCCTTATTTGACAATTGCTGGGGGGAAAATAATCTAAAGGGATAGATATTCTCTAGGAGTTTGATTCGGAGTTCGAATGTACCAAGTCAAAGAAGTCTTTGGTTTTCACCGAATTGATATGTGATATTTGTTGGATTACTGAGAGGGGGGGTGAATCAATAATATATCAATTTAATCCCTTTTAACCATATAATCCAAGTGTTATATCAATGAATCATTATCATCCAATAACTGCAGAGTAAATAAGCAATGAACAAATGAACAATCATACACATACACAGTACACCAATGTTTTACGTGGAAACCCAAATCGGGAGAAAACCACAGAACATTTTTTCTTATATGTCTTGAGGAATTATATTCATTGGAAGCACCAACTTCCTTTCTTTTCCAGCTACAATTGGAAGGAGGCTCCAACCCCCTAGTTTCTCAGGCTACAACCTGAGGGAATCTCCAACTCCCCAATTCTTTATCTACAACAATAAGGAGTCTACACCCCCCTATGCTCTTTGTCTACAACCGGAAGGTGGCTACAATCACCTATCCTTGCCCCATCCTGCCACCCTGAAGTAGAAGCAGAATGATGGAACCACTATCACACTATCACTGTGAGATATACCGTTGTAAACATGTACCAATAAATCTAAACCATGCATCAACAATGCATCAACCTGTACCTCAACCTGTAATCAACTTGTACCATAAACAAGTGCATCAACCATGCACCAACCTGTAATCAACCTGTACCATAAAAAAATGCATCAACCATGCATCAACCTATAACTCAACCTGTAATCACCCTGTACCTTAAACAAGTGCATCAACCATGCACCAACTTGTAATCATCCTGTACCATAAACAAGTACATCAACCATGCACCAACTTATAATCAACCTGTACCATAAACAAGTGCATCAACCATGCACCAAACTGTAATCAACCTGTACCAAAAACAAGTGCATCAACCATGCACCAAACTGTACCAAAAACAAGTGCATAAACCATGCACCAACCTGTAATCAATCATGTGTCAACTACTCATCAACTATGACTCATAAATATGTACCAACATCATCAACTATACACCTCATGTATGTGCGCCAACTCATCAACTACTTGTCTCAATCATGTACTTAACATGTACCACAACCAAAAGCCCTCATCAATTTCATCATCCAAATCTGATTTGTAGCTCTGTAATAGACCTCTTGTATATTATCACATTCCTACAAACCTTACTTAACTTTAAAAACAAGAGACTAGCATTTTCATCAAACTTTTCTTTAGTCTCACATGCCTAGTTTTGGATTAGTCAACAACCCTAACTTGAAGT
>ML776636.1:391245-405038 GCA_009831015.1 Picea engelmannii
TGGCTATTCTGGCCTTGACAGCTTTCAACAGCTAACTTACCCGAAAATCTGCTCCTTAGCTGCTGAAAGTAGCCACTTTCCACAGCTAACTAGTCAAAAATTCTGCCTTCTGCGTTGTTGAAAGTGGGCAGATTTTCAAAATCGAATTTCTCAGTCATAAAAAGTCCGTTTTGCATGTTTAAATAGTCGATCGACATCTACAAATCCTGAACTTCCCATTGGTGCTTTCATATCTGCATTTGGAGTTCAGGAAGCTATCAAAAATTTCTCTACAAGATTTAGGCATCTTTCCTTCAAAAATGCCGGTGCGTTTTTGAGTGTTAACAGGAGCAAAGGTGTGTGTGTTGAAACAAAAAGCCATCAAAAGAGGACCTTGCAACATCAAGGCATAGGTTGTATTCTCCACTTTCTATTCACTTAATACAGTAATACATTTCTTCCCTATATAAGCATCTTGTCTTCTATTGTATAATTCCTTGATCATATACACAGACTTGATTAGAATATACCTATCTTTGTTTTCCTTCATTGTTTGTTTGTGATTATTAGACAAGATTACTATTATGAAAACTCAAGGATGGAGATACAAGGAAGAGACTAGCGAGGATCAAGCGTCGTTCAAAAGGTATGTCACTTGTACCTCATTAAACTAGTTTATATGATGATGAAGTTTAAGGTGAAGTGTGTATTATATTTTGTTTTGCTCTAGTTTCCTGTGGAAGCTAGGGATATATGTTTGTGTCTGCACTTACTGATTAATCCTATAATAGTGAAGGGTGTGGGTCTACATGTACCATGTGTCAAGATATATGGTGGGTCCAAATTGGGCCATGTGTCCAAGGTGCCAACTAGACTATCGACATATCGCTTATTGAGAGTTTGTGATGGTGTGGTGTCAAAATGGGAGGATACCCGATAGGCCATTATCGACATATTGGATATTGGTAGAAGGTAATTCAAGTGATGTGGTGGTGTCATAATGGGATGATACTTAGTAGGATGATATAGACATGTCGGGTATCGACCGAATGCAAGTCAAGTTGTGTTGAGTGCAGAGGAGCTGAGGGATGATAGGACGATGGCCTGGATGGGTAAACTATCACATGGGTGTTGTGTCATTAGTCATGATACTAGCCATGTATGTGCCAGTTGGACCATGTGGATGCCACGTGGGTGCCATGTGGGCATGAGAGGGTTTTGGAAATAAGGTCTGAAATTTAGGAGGCCATAAATTTTGATCTAAAGCTTCGATATGAGCATGGTTATAGTCGTTGGAAATCTCTTGATCAGTAGAATATTATGGTTCTCTCGAAAAGAGGATTCGATATGTTTAAGGAAAAGTAAAAATTTGAAACCCCACCTCTTTAAGAGAACCTAAGCGGTGGGTAGGTTACAAAGACAGAGAGAGAGAGGGAGTTCATGATTACAACATAGAGTAGACTGGAATAGTAGGAGAGAGTTTCATGTCCAATTTTGTCCCATTTATTGCATAAGTTTGTAATAGAGATATAAATTGTGTATGAAAGAAAGAGACTATAGTGCATGAAATATATCTATTGTTATGATTTTATATCTGAATGAATTGGGAGTTAATGAATGAAATATGAAGTTCTTCCTCTATGCATTCTCCTGTGTCATGGATTGCATGTATATATGTTTACTTTATTATGCATAGTAATTTGTTACTTAGCTATGAATGAATGAGTGGGTTAATTATTCCTGAGAGGTTTTCTTGTATGTGGTGTCCCTTCTCATCAGTCACAAGACTAATGGTATTTGTGATTCTCATGGCATCTCGAGTGAGACCTTCTTCGATCCTTGATTGAAGATTGAATATACCGACACCTTGGGGTTTTGTTGGTAAATATTGATTAACCCTGGGTCTTTAAGACCCCAGTGAACAAACACGTGATGCCCACAATGATTAAGGAGTGTTATTTTCTCATTTTAGATCTTGTTTAATTTGATTTTTTGGTAGGAAATAAGAAATTACAAGACCCTATACAAGAATGGAGTTCAACAATGGGAAGGATCCTAAGAATAGAGATAACCATGTAAACATAGAACATAATAGGGAATTTCATAAAATGGGTAATATAGGGGTATTTTTCAGCCCAAGGAAAGAGAAAATTAAATATTATCTAGATGGCACTAGGGAGGATGATCAATTTTCTCATGAGTTTTTATGAGAAGGGTCAATCATGGGAGTATTGATAGAGAGTGATTTTTAGTGATTGTGATTGTTCCTGTGACCTTTGTGTGTTTTTGGATCCTTAATGTCATTCCTTGGTCATTGCAATATTACTTGAAAAGTCCAAGTAGGACATCCCTATATTTCAATTTTACCAAAAATCTCAAGTGACATATCCCTAGATTCTAGGCATCATTAAAAAAACTAAGGTAGATTATCTCTGGTTGAGGGTTTCTTTCAATTTAAATATATTGATCTATGTAACTATCGTATCAAACCAAACATGTGTGGAAATTGTTAGGCTCATCGTTTGAGAATAACTATGTGTGGATATCATTATATAGAATGTTTATTTGACAAATGGAATATGAAAACTTGAGACTTAGTTCTCCTTTACAAGATTGTATGTATCTAAATTTCTTGTTGAAGTGATATATTTGTTCTATTTGTATTCATATTCCAATAATTTGTAGTCTAGTTAAAAAATTCAATCCAAAAATTACTTTATTCGACCTGTAGTCCTTGCACACTTGTGATGTTTGTACTATTAAGGGTCATATCATGCTTAATTTGTTGTTTAAACAACCATAAATTATTTATGTAATACAAATGGTTCAACAAAGATGTTGCAATAAGGGATATTGATCCAGATTGGATCACCATATAATTTGTCATCTATCTTGGTACTTTCTAGGTAGAAAAATTTGGAGGAATCGACTGGCAGGGCCATTTTAGTGATAGGTCCCAATTTAGAAAATTGGGGTCTGAAACCTTCCAGATCCATTTTGATGAGTTAAATGGAATTTTGATGGGTTACAATGTCTATAACTTGTGCACACACCCTTGATGTTTATATACACACTGAATCCTTTTCGATGGTGCAAACATCGCCTTAATCAGAGCTCGTATGTGAAAATTATGCATCCCACAAGTTGACCTACCTTGTTGACCAACATGCTATGAGTGGATGAAATGTCAACCCCCATTCCACACACATATGGGGTTATCGATGTGTGGGATTTCAATAATATTCTATAAGTTCCAAACCTTATCACTAATTGAGGGTTGGGGATGCGAAAACCCTAACCCTATGCGGCTATCAGGCTATGCTAAATACTGGGCCACTAGGAAGAGAAAGGGTTTCATTCTTTAGCATTGTACTTATTCCATAGTTGATCTGAGTAGCTAGGAGTGGTATTTTGAGAGCATAACGGAGGATTTAAATGATTTTATAGCATCCATATAGGCCACGGTGTCAAAGGCCACTGCATAGTGGGTGCCTCTTTCTTCATGTTTTCATTCCCATAACTAAAGAAAGGAGAGTAGAGCACATGCCTCACCTTCTAGTTGGTTTTTCTCCCATATTGGGTTTGCTCAGGATATATCATCTGTTCATTTGTTTGTGGATGGTGTGTTATTTTGCTCATTTATTTCATTTTTGAATTCGTTCTTTTCATAAATTCAAGCAAATCTAGTAATTAGTGTAATGACCCCATCGTTACGACCACAAGTGTCATATAACAGACAATTTTTTTTTCCATTGCATTAGAAAAATACACATCACACTTAAATGAAACATCATTCAAATATATTAACGAAAAAAATTTAATACATTTATAATCAAATACGACACAATGTCGACGCATCATCACCATGAACCACGACACACATATTGATGTATTAACACAATAATTAACAACAACCCAACATCATTGCATTCTACAATTAATAACGATGCATAACAACACAAATATTAAACGCTCAATGCATATCATAAGGACAATCATTAGATAACACTAGGATAACATAAGATAACATAACGAATCATAAGGATCATAAATATAATCACAAGAATCACACAAAATACTACCCGCCCAACCTACCCTGCAAGGTCAGAAACTCTAGGACACATAAGAAACGCTCAAGCTCAGGTTCCAATTGATTTTAACCATTTAAGGTCTCATGGATGATGATTATTTTGAGGAACAAGGAGGTGTCTACATCCCTCTAACACAATCAATCCCAAGAATCTAGCGAAATCAACAACAACAACGATAAGTAATTTATCAATCCATCAATCCTGAACCGCAATTAAACATAGTGCATGAGTAAAAAATCACACAACACATAAAGACCATATTAAATCCAATGCGCAAAATAAATATTAGTTAAATTCGAGGCGCAAACCCCAAATGCACATGCCATCATCCGTATATAAAATTTTCATCTCGTGCTAAGGGGCTAATATCTAAAACCATATAGTACATTATAATTCAATACGTGCATGGAGTCTAAATCCTTGACTAGACATACATCATACCATTGAACTATGTGCGATCATTCTATTCAATAAACCATCATTTACACATCAACGATTCAAGACGCAAGAGACTTCGTTTAAAATTCACAAGGCGCAAGAGAATACCATTGAGAATCAATCATACTTCACTAATATTAAAGACGCATTAGTAACCAATTTCTAATTAATCTCATCATTCAGTATGTATGGCACAAGGAAAAATAAACATAAATTCAACATACATCATAATAAACTTAGGCACAATAGTTCCAACCATTTAAATCAGTGCGCACATTCAATCTAATAACTATATCACTTATCGACACTGGAAAATCAATGCACAAGAGAAACTATCCATTATTCGTGGCACAAAAACTTTAATTATTCGCTAAACAAAATTGCACTTGGTCAAGTAGTTTTATTCAACAATCTATTCTTGTTAGGTATTATTTGTATCAATAGTGAAGGACCATCTAAAGTATGTGATAAGGGTGTATTGACCAACACCACATCGCATTAAAATTGAATAAGGTAAAATACATTCATCAAGTTGTTGAAGGATGAAAGACCATAATCACATAGTACAATTGAATAAAATAAGGATACTAATTTATCATTTTGAATTTCTATTCCATAATTCTTAAAATTGAATAAAACAGGAATAATATTTTAATAGTTTGGTCCCAATACATTTTAATCAACCATATCTCAACATAGCTAATTAAATTCCATTACCGAAATCTGAGGGAGCAATTAAAGCATCTAATTAAAACAAAAACTAAAAGTCCGAATTCAAATTTGCCTAGTCGCAGAACGAATTATATGGCACGACGTGAAGAAAGGGAAAACCCTAAGAATATAACCTCTAGCGATCTTTTGTCACGCCGAGCTCTGAGGGACGAGTAGATAGAAGAAACAACCATTATGGCCTCGACAAAGACTTAACAATGGAAGTATTCTGATTTTTCAAAATCCTAGCCGCTATAATCTCTCTGGTGGGAGATCATCAGTTTGGTAGCGGCATAGTCTTTTTCCAGGTGGCAATAAAAATCAAACATTGTATCTCCCAGCATACGAAAAACCCCAATCGAAAACTTTTTTTTTTTTGGAGCTTGCTAAAAGGAAGACGATGGCTCTGATTAATATTCGGTGACAACTTCTTGGCAGAAAATTGACCAAAGACATCAACCCGTTTTCTAGAGGAGGAAAATTATTAAAATTCTGACAACATACCAACGATTCATCCTAGACATAAATGGGTACAACCTAAATCTTTTTTTTGGGGTTCAGCAGAGAGAATAAACACACACTCAATGCCTGAAGTTTCTCTAACATCGCGTGAACTGGGGAAACTGCGTACTGCCTACCAGCAGAGGCACCACGGATACATTTACCAGAGGTTTACTATCCCAATCCCCAGCCTCGAGCAATCTTCTGATTCCATGGAGACCAAGGATGCAAACACAATACCAGTTGTTAAGGAGTTGACTCTACACCTCTACTGTTTTCATGCAACCCTAAAAAAATAAATTCTTTAGCATTAACCCCGCCCTAACCGTGTTCTATTTCAAGGGTCATTTTCAATCCCAAGTCGCCAGGGTTAGCATTTCTGCCCCACGAAGCAACACTCTCCTAGACATACCACGCAGGAACATTACTATACTGATGCCATCGAGAAAATATAATCAATTATTTTTCTTTCAGTTATGTCATTCAATGACAACGTTCCCTAAAATTTATTAATAGTACACTTATCTAGAGATCTAGTAACCACAATATCGAATTTCAGTAATTTAAGGGATGGCAAGGATCCATCCAACTTCTTGGAATCAAGATCTATCCAGGAGCTTGCTAATTCGTTCAGTGATACAGTCACAGAATATGGAGTAATTATAAACAACTAATATACAAGTAAATTAACCCAATCCATTCATAATTCTTGCTAGTTCGTTCAATGATACAGTCACATATTATGGCGTAATTATGAACAACTATTATACCAGGAAATTATCACAATCCATTCATAATGCTTGCTAATTCGTTCAGTGATACAATCACATATTATGGCGTAGTTAAAAACAACTAATGTACATGGAAATTAACACAATCCATTCATAATGAATCCATTCATAATGAGAGTATTGTAACTGACGAAATTGCTTGTTGATGTTCTTCGACAGTTGGCGCTCCTCCTTGCTCCCACTTGCTAATCGCTGAGACCTCAGCGATACCTCCCAACCAACGCTAGGGGTACTATTCTTCCCCCTAAGACCCTCAAGCCGCAAATGGGCCACACACACAAACTAGAGAAATGATATCTCCCAGCGTGCCTTGCAAGGTCGAGCTACCACCCTCAATTCGAGCTGGGTATTCCAACTCCCAAAAGTAAAATTAGTCAAGAAAAATTTCGGTAGCGTAACGTTATGCATACCAGTCGTGATCCATTCTCCTTATCTGCCATTTTTTTTTATAGAGTTCTCATAGTGACCATTTGCTAAATGCACGTTAGATTCTCTTTACTAAAAAATTATTAGGAAATACTCTCCCCCATACACTTGTCACCTGATCCCTTAGTTACACTAAAAATTCTTTTAATTAATTAATTTAATTTTCCAATTTCCCTCACCCACCTAAAAGAGTTCCTAAAAACACTCCTTGATGTCCCTTTATTCCCTCAATTTACTTTAATGACTGACGCCTTTCTTAAAGCTTAGTTGAGTTTTATTTAGGAAATTTCTCTTGACCAGATCTCTTTCTATGTTCCACATTCCTTTGCATTTAATTTTCCCTTTACTGTCTAAGTTCCAAATTAGCATGTCTTTGCACATATGAGTAATTAATTTTTTTGATAATTTATTTCTCCTTTAAATTCTAAATTTGATTTTTCTTCATCCCCCTTTTTATTAATTGAATAATTAGTTTTTGGTCCTCTTACCCTAATTAGACCTAGGCTTTAATTTCAACTAGTCTTAGATTGTTTTTTTTTTTTTTTTTAGGGAAATTATAATTAAAAACATTTACTCATACAACATTTTTATTTTAAGGTTGACCACGTCAAAATAAAATATTTTTTTCTAGTCACCTAGGTTCATTGGCTTACCAGTGTTAAAGATCACGACATGCCCTTCAAGATGCACTACGTGCTCCAAGGGTGCCACTCGCCTTTTGTTTGCGTTTCATTTATGTGATGTGCCCTTCAAGACGCACTACCTGCTCCAAGGGTGCCACTCGCCTTTTGACTGATTTTGGTAGACGACCAACATTTGGAGTCAATACTCTATTAGGCGACCTTGTGGTAGACTAAGGGCCTCTAAGGAATACAGACCATTCCTTATTGCGTGCCCTTTAAAATCTTCATGAGAGACTGTCTAAGTCTTCCCTCATTGCATCATGGGTCTCTTGAACTAGGTAATCGTTAACCTACAATTCAAGCCACAGTTGGAGTGTTAGTAGGCTGTGGCAGGGCTGCTGCCACACCTCTCCCTCAATAACTCTAGTTTCCATATATGACCCCTTTACTCCTGATGTAAGTCTGATTAGCAAGAAATCATCAGCCTACATCCATCAACAAAACACGTCAGTGATCCATAAACATCATCATGATATACTCGAACATATGTCACATATGCATAAACAAAATTAACCAAACCATATACAATCCACTCCCCGACTCAATCTGGAGTCCAAGGAGGTCCATCGATGCCATCGACATCCCTAATCTGTCAAGTGTCCTGCACACTCAGGAGAAACCTGTCAATAGCACTTGTCGATACATATATAATCAAATAACATCTCATCATATTCACACCATCATCATCATAATCCATAAAAGAAACAAACAATCATATAATGAATCGGATCACTTGCATGCAAGTGTCCTCAAGGATAAGTCAAATCATGTGTGCGCAAGAGCGGGATGTTACAATTAGTTAATCTAGGATCTAAGGAGACTTAGTTGGCATAGTTTAATATTTTAGAATATTATAAGATCTATTTTGATGAACTTTGCAAATGGAATATCCATGCCATTTTTCATATAAGATACTCTTTTGTCCAAACACTCATTCCCCAAGTGCTTACTTGTGCCTCTAGTGAAATTGAATTGTCTTCACCACCCAATTGGAAATAGTATTATATTGAACATGCGTATACCTTTTACAAGTTTGTTTGTCCTTTATTTGCTATTAATATTTTTGAAAGTATTTGAAAACGTTTCCCTATTAGTTTAGTCATGCTACTACAATGACCAATTTGGAATTCTTTTATGTTAGGTTGAGAGGTCAATGGATCGAGGGATAACATATATATTTTTTCATATGGTGTCCTTATAAGGTCAATAATGCAATCAAAGGGCTACTCTTTTTTAGTCTCTATGTTATACTACTTCATTACAATGGGATGTTATTTTTTTCATAGTTCTACTATTGTTTTCAAGTCCTTTTCTTTGCATATATGTAGCATGCAATATGGAAGATTAAGATAATGTGAACAACTAAACCATGACGTAAAAATGACATACAAGGGATACATACAATACCATGTAAAGAATTAGGTTATTTTTAATATGGAAAGAATTTATTGCATCTAATCCAATCAATTATGTTCACAATATCTATTTTGGAAATAATTTATTGCATCTAGCATAATCATTTCCATTATGATTATTTCTATTTCTAGAGTCTAGAATAAAGTTTAAGTTATGTGTTTTTATTGAGGCATTTTTATTTGTACATATATTGTAGAGTATCCTTTTGAAATTTGTGAGCTTTAAGTATTGTGTCTTGAATATTTGACATCAATCATTGAATGAGCATAGAGAAACCTAGCATGAGTTAGAATTCATATAGTCTTAAGAACAAATACATGTCGATGTCTTTGAAACTGCATGATCACTGGTTATAGAAGGAAATGATAAGCGTTATTTCAAGTGCAATGGTATTGTGTATGTACTCAGTAGGTTCAAAGATAATCACGATTCTTACAGTTGAGAAGTGCGCATGAGATCACTAGAAATCCTCTTGGGAAAGTGTGAGAAGGTTAAAGAATAACAAGAGAAATGGGGGCATTGGGTTGTTGTTTCTCAAAGGAAGATGGTTAAAATGAGAGAATATGAAAGTTCTTTTGTATGCGTTATTGTTTTCCACCATACATTCGCTATTGTTGTGGTGGGTGTGGTTCAACTCACTTAATTCAAGCCTTTTCTTTTGAAAACAATATTGGAAATTTATTTTCTTGCATTGGGATCTTATTTCCTTACCTTCATAAACTGGTTTGTTTGATGTGCATTAATAGACTGTTTGATTTACTAACCTACTATTTTGAGGGGCTATTGAATGATTCCCCTTAAATTCCAAGTGTAAAAGAAACATTCATTCATGGTTTTGTTCTTCATTGATAATCTTATACATTTGGTATCTTTAAGGATGCTCAACAAAACTGAGACTTTGAGAATTTTTGGTGATCTATCATTCAAATATGATACACAAAACAATAAATTATTGTAATTTTGGAAAAGAGAAGAGATGTAGGTAAAATTACAAAATTTAAAAACAACTATGGTGGCCAACAAATAACTTTGGAAACAATAGAAATTATATAGATTCTAAAGAGTATCCATCTTTCATTTCTCACTACTTGTTAGTATTTTTACTTTTAAAGTGCTATTGAAACTTGTTGGATTTTTTTGGAGAATTTTGAAAATAGAAACATAATTTTTGAACATTGTTCTAGTAATTTTATGTTCACTTGATTATAAACACATGCTTCAATTCAAGTACAATAAATACCATTTTACCAATTGGGTAATCTCTATTTCTAAGGGACACTTTATAATGCCTTAACTATTTATCATGGAGAAAATTAATAATCTTGAGCTTATTGCTATTATGACTTCTTTGCATTGCTTTTTATGGCAAATCCAAATTGAGTTTCATTGTACTATGAGTTCTTTGCATTGCGTTTTATGGAAAATCCAAATTGAGTTTCATTGTATTATGAGTTATTTGCATTGCTTTTTATGGCAAATCCAAATTGAGTTTCATTTAATGAAGTCATTTTTGTTCCATAAAAAAAGCTATATTTTATCATATAAACATGAATGGATAATCGAAGAAAAGTTATAGCCATTCCTTAATACGAACACAAAGCACATGAATGGTTGAATCAAGACATAAATCATTGTTTGTCATGTACAATTATTCCATATTGAAAATTCAACCCTTTTAGAAATTTCCGAACTCAACAGTTACTGAAATTTGTTTGTGCATTACTGAATTATTTCATATTGAAAATTCAACGTTTATAGAGAACATGAATAGTTGATTTTGTCATATGCTCAATTATTGGAAATTTATGAATTATTTCATATTCAAATATCTATCATTATTGGAAATTTGTTTGTGGTATATTGAATTATTCCATGTTGAAAATTCAACACTACAAAACACATGAATATTGATTGTCATATACTCAATTATTCTATATTGAAAATTCAACCTTTTTGAATTATTCCACATTGAAAACTCAACATTGATTGGAAATTTGTTTGTCTTATATTGAATTATTCCATATTGAAAATTCAACAAAAAACAAACTTCATTGTTTTTCATACATTGAATATGAATAGTTGATTGATCATAGGAAAATTGGAAAAATTGAATAGTATTGAATAAGTGTGGAAATTCTTTGCATGAGCAATCACGTCAATAATTGATTGATTATTGACTCCTTTGTTTGAAAACTCCTTTGTTTGATTGATTATTGACTCCTTTGTTTGAAAATTTATATGCTATTATTATTATCTAAGAAAAAATATATGTTAATGATTAGACCAACTTAAAATATATAGCATATTATTATTATTATCATTATTATTATTTTTACAAATATCAATTTAATAGCTATTTTTTATTATTGTTATTTTTTTTCATTTTATTTTAGGGAGCATAATCATTTTTTCATTTCATTTTTATTTTGATTCAACGACTACATGTTGATTCACTACAAATATCATTGTTTGTCATATACTCAATTATTCCATATTAAAAATTCAAGTGTTATTGAAAATTTCTGAATTATTCAAGTGTTACTGGAAATTTCTGAAACATTCCATATTGAAAACTCAACAGTGATTAGAAATTTGTTTTTCATATATTGAATTATTCCATATTGAAATTTGTTTGTCGTATATTGAATTATTCCATATTAAAAATTCAACAAACACAGACTTCATTGTTTATCATACACTGAATATGAATAGTTGATTAACCACATGAAAATACAAAACCATTATTGGAAAATTGAGTAGGATGGAATAAGTGTGGAAATTCCTTGCATGACCACAACATCAATAATTGATTGACTATTGACTCCGTTGTTTAAAATGTTACACACTATTTCCATTATTTACAAACACACAATGTTTTTGATTAACTGCGATCGCATAGACTTTGAATTAGTGCATATTCAAAATTTGAAGACTCAGTTTTTACCCTTTGAACACTACGTTTTCATACAATGAAATACGTTTTCATATTAAGAGACCCTGGTTATTCCAGGAGAGATATGTCAAATTCACGTAATCATGCTAATAAATTTATCTTTAATTTTATAAATTTATAAATTTAGGTAATTATATTTTTTAAATAAAAAACTAAATTATTTATTGCTAAGTTATCTTATAAAATTAATTAAAATGTATTTTCCAATGAAAAAATCTATGTTTTTAATGGTTGAGCCCACTTATTATCATTATTATTATTTTTACATATCTCAATATTAGTTGTTTTTTTATTATTGTTACTTTTTTTCATTTTTATTCTAGGGAGTATAATCATTTTTCATTTCATTTTTATTTTAGAGACTATAATCATTTTTTCATTATTTTGATAATAATGTATTTCCACATATGAGTTTCCCACCATCTATCATAAGCAAATGATCCTATATGCTCTTTGAATAACATCATGGACCAATCCAATGTTAAGCCACATATCAATAGAGCTTTGAGTTTAGAGGAGAAGATGAGCCATCAGATTACTTTCTTTCTAGAACATATCGTGATTGTTGGATTAGATAACTACAAATATATACTAAAGAAACATACTATTGAAACATACTTTACCTAAAGACACATTAGATCAAGTTGATTTTAACTAACTTCTAAGTGTCTACATATTCTAACACCCCCCCTTAAGAACAACCTAGGATAGGATTGAAGAATCTACAAAGGTGACACAATAGGAGGAGGAATGAGGCATTAGAGTTTATCCTCCTTTAATGAAAACATCCTAAATTCTTAACATAGATCGAAGTTTGGAAAACTTCACTTTTGTAAGAGACTTTGTGAAAATGTCTGCAACTTCATCATCTGTAGGGTAAAAGAGCACTTTAAGAATGTGATCTTCAATAAGGTTTCTGATGAAGTGCATGTGTATCTTAGTGTGTAGGTCATCAACATAGAGAGAAAGTATTATAAAATGGTTACCTACTTTCTTGGTATAGACATTGTGGTCAAAATGGCATCTGAAAAAGCCGATGTAAAGAAGAAATCTAACTGTTTTATCATACAAATGCTAATGAGCTTGCTTAAGACCATAGAGAGATTTATTAATGTTAAAAAGAAGTATGGAGTCATTTTGAACATAGTCGGGAGGTTGTTCCATGTAAATTTCTTCTTGCAAATCTCCATGCAAGAAGGTAGATTTAACATCCATTTGATGGATCCCCCATTTATGTGAAGCAACAAGGGCTAGAACAAGGTGGATGGAATTAATTTTGGATATGGGGGAAAAAGTTGTTGGATCATGTTGTCATTGATGCCAATGGTTTGATTATTTGGGAGATTGTTGGATCATATGTAAATGGTATGGTTTGATTGATGTCAAGTAATTGATTGATATGATGCCCTTGATGAGAGTAATATATGTCCAAGAGGAAACCAATCGATACAAAGATGAATCATTAGTGTCTTATCATGGTTGATAAGATGCACAAATGTATGAACTCCAAAGTGGTCCCCTTATGGTGAAAGCCCTCACGGGAAGATGCTTTACGGATTGGGTTATCCTAGAAGAAATGTTGGAGGACCCATGCTTGTATGTGGAATAATGAGATGAAGATCAATGAAGTTGTTGGTGAAACTATCCTAGATGGATAATTATTGACATGCCATTTCCGGTGGTATGTGGAATGTCACATAACTCCTCACGGTTTGAGAGTTATGGTCTTATGAAGTTGGAGGACCCCCATATGAAGGCTTGAAGCCCCAAAAGGTCAAAGAAGTAAAAGTGCTTGAAAAGAAGA
>ML776636.1:429772-456317 GCA_009831015.1 Picea engelmannii
TACAAGGGTGGCCAACAAACGTGCACTTAAGAACCACTTGTATTTCCTGCGTGTATGAATCCCTCAACCGCGGGTTTATGCGCGTAACGACAGATCTTTGTGGCTTAAAGACGCCGGAATACGTCTCTACCCTGAAAAAAAATAACCCACAAATTTTGCCAAGGAAAGTGCTCTGATACCACTTGCAAGATACCAGATATATAAAATATGTAGAACAGAAATGAAATGCTAGAAAAGACAGAATAACAGTAAAATATCCAGCATAATCTTCACAATACACATAAATGATATACGAAATAGCAACAGAAATAACACTTTGAATCAGATAGCAATGTTCACAGGCCTCTTCGAGGGGGCAACCTCCAGTCGAGCAGCGCTCTGTTACAATAATATCCAAGCTAGGGTTTTCATACCCTCGACTCCTATTTATACTAAAAAGAAGCATCTAGAGGAAGATCCTTCTAGAAACGGAAGCTTCTACTAGGTCTTCTTACATCCACCTTATTCTATTTTATTGAAAGGTCTTATTAATATTGACCTTTATTACATACAAATACATTAATCTACCTATGTGCGGGTTAGGACCTTCACATTATGTGGGAAATTCTTCAGTTCCATAGCTCACTTCAGCTAACACTATTTTGTACAAGGGATTTTTCTTGATGTCCCTTCAATTTATATAGTCCTCCATCTTAGACACCAATCACTGTAGCTTTATCAATGCTTGAACTCTTGGGCCATAGAAGAACTTGGCCATCCAAAAAATCTATCCTAAATCATTTATCTTCTAAATCATAGATGAAAAGTAAATTCTTCTTTAACTTTTGTACAAACAAAATATCTTTAATTAAATGAGGTTACCTGAGTCAATTTGAAGGGAGGCTTCTCCAATTCTTTTGACTGCATGCTTGGAATCATCTCCAATCTCCACTTGAAGGGATCAACTCTTTTTTGTCATATTTGAAGGAGAGTTTCTAGATCCGATCATATGCTTGGAACCACCGCTATTTATGATCCAAGTGTCACTCCCTTGAGTGATGGTTCCTGTGAGTGCTGAAACAAATACAAAATATTCATCCTTGTGCTCTTCAACTTCTGTTGTATGTGCATGGTGCTTCTTCTTCTTTCCATTTTCATGTTTATGAGGGAATTGAGAGGCATGGTTTCTTAGACTTCTTCGTGCTTCCTTCTTCCCTTTCCTTTCTCTTCTTCACTTGGGTAGAAAGTGATTTATTTTCATCATCATTAGGCTTTTGTGATTTGGATATCAACCTTGATTCCTCTTGGATGCAGTCTTCCAATAGATTGTTGAAATTGGGAAATTTTCATTTGGCACAAATCCATTGAAAAAATGGATAGGAGGGAAATCCATTGAGTGTAGTAGTCACAAGTTCATCGTCTTCAACTGGATCTCCAATGGATACTAACTGGTACTTGATTTGTGAGATCCTCATGAAATAGTTGGCTACTACTCCTGATTTGTTCATTGTCATGTTTCTGAGTTGATGTCTTAGAGTAAGCTTTCGACTGGTATTATTAATTTCATAAAGTCTATTTACAACATCAAACATTTCCTTCAGTGTCTTCATTTATGATACAATAGGTATCATATGATCCTTTATTGAGTATGCCAAGATCCTCTTAGCCTTGACCTCATTCTTCCTGAATCTTCGGGTTCTGGAAGCATATACTTGATATGATCCAATAACTCATTCTATTCTAGAATGAGGAGAACTTTGTTCTTCCAAGATATGAAGTTGTCTTCTCCATCCAATCTATCTTCAACTCTCATGTTGGTTGACATTTTTCGTTGGTAGAAACCCTAGTACTAAAAAACCTCAATTTTTCAAACTTCACCAAACTGCACACTTAGGGTTTCAAGGGGTGAACTAGGGTAGGGTGCACTGCTCCATGAAAGAATTATCCCCAACATCCTTGGGATAGTGCTCAATGGTCTTGATAAAGTATTGCAACTGCAAGGTGTTGTTGCAGTGATCTTCCTTCCAGTGGTCAAATAGTTCTGAAGGTAACTAACTCTGATACCATGTTAGATTTTATTTATTTACAGAGAATTAGAGTTACCAATGTTACTTTACTTCATTACCATTAACATATATATCATGTACTGAGAAGTAGAAGCATAAACAAGAGACAAAAAGAACACAAGAGATTTATCTCGGGAAAATCCCAAATGGAGGAAAAACCTAGCAAACTTTCTTAGATATATTTCGTTCACAAATTCCAACCATTAACTATCTCTCAAGAGCCACATACAAGATATAAACCCTAGCATAGGCTAGCACACCTCTATTGCTCACATTTGCAACAACAACACACTACATGAATAATGCACCTCCTTAGAGAGATATCACACAAGATAAAGTAGCCACCAAGAATAACCAAAGACCCCAGCTCTATGTCTCCCCTTCCTCCTAAGAATTGCACACTTTTTCCTTAGTGAGAGAGTGTGTTGTGAGTGTGTCCAAATGAGCTATATGTCCTCCCTATTTATAGTCTTCAAGTCAACTGCCTGGGCCAACTTCTCCTATGGGAATATTATTTTTACTTTATTCTTTTTTGTGTGGGCTGACTTCTCTTATGGGTATTTTTCTTATTGTTTAATTGTCTTCTTGCACTTCAAGAATATTCTCTTCATATAATTAAAGTATTTGATGCATACCTTTCGGCCTTTGGGACCGAGATCCGCTTACAAGATCGTTCTATATGCCCTTCGAGCCAAATTGGCTCTTTCGAATTCTCTGCTGGAATCCCCTTTCAAATCGATCCACAGGTTCTTTTTCGCAATTCATGATTTCGTGAATTTGTGAGTCGTGAATTCCGACCCTTTCTCCTCAAATCCATGATACCTGAGATTGTGAAATGGCTACGGCTCCTCTTTTCGTTAGTGCCCTCCTTACACGACCACTGGCTAGGCTAAGCACTAATGCCTTTCGCCTCTCACGCCTTCGCGAGTTCAAAGGTTCAACCTTTGACACCTTCTTTCCCGAACCCCGAAGAGGCGAGATTTGACTTTTCTCCTCTCGTTCTCGCTACTCGTGACTTCGCGAGTCGAGGGCTTGAACTTTCTTTCCCTTATCTCCCGAGTCCCCGAGATGCAAGAGGTCAATGGGGTGTTGACTCCTCCAAATGCGTGACATGTGTCTGGCTGATTATTTCCCGGGCCCACCATGTGGCTCTGGCACGTATCTCTTATGTGAAACCTTGGCACTTCACGACTTCGCTTCTCGCGACTTTGGGACAAGAGTCTTGATCTCTTACCCTCTGATACGTTGAAATGCGAAATTTCAACATGTCATCAACATGGGTCCCACATGGAACTTCCCACCTTTTTCAGAGTTTCGGACCTCGTGACTTCGCGAGTCTGGATGCTGTGCTCTCGGACCTCCAACCCACAAAACCCCGAAATGGTCAACGAAAGGTCTGACCTTTGTGTCAATGAGTATGCCACCTGTCCATTCCCATATGGACGGTCCTGATTCACTTCACATCTTCACCACTCGCAAAGTTGAATGACCTCCCTTTCTGACCTCCGATACGGGTGATCTCGCGACATGTGTCCTCCTTATAGCAGATGGCTTAGATTCCTTCACTATTTCGGGACTTTGTTTTTCACAATTTCGCGAGTCTTGTTACAAAGGTTTCGACCCTTCACCTTCCGAAACCCCGAGATGCGGTTTCACGAGTGATCCAACGACCCTCGTTGGTTTGGATCCTATTGTCCGATTTTCCCGATCTTGCACTGGACGAATGATGTCGTAACTCCCCTGCTTCTCTATGAGATCTGATGGCTTCTGGGACTTTGCAAATCCTCCATGGAGGATTGTGACCGTCAAATTCCCCCTTGACAATTTTGGCGAAATGAACATGGTATCTTCACGAAAACTTGTCCGCCAGCAAACCAAAGTGGTTGCGCCTCCTTCCAATACTTCAAGGCACTAAACTTTCTGAGCCTTCTCCAACTCTGAGTCTTAAAGAAGACTCCCACATGCACTCCTTGCGACGATTCCTTCGATTACTTCAAAGAATTTGAAATCCTTCGACTTTGCACACTCCCTGCAACAGTAGTCCTTCAACAATTTCTCAGGTTCACTAACTCTGAGACTTTACTCGCATGTGCACACCTTGCATGGCTTCTGTGCTCAACTTACACTCTTGCAAGAATGAGAAAAATACTATCCCTCCTGAGATTTCAGAGATGAACTCTAACTTCTTTCGACGCACCCCTTGCAGACAATTTCACTGCACTCCTTGCAGGAAAACTCTTTCTCAAATAGAGAAACAATTTAAATCATAGAGAACAATAATAGGGAATAAACATCCATGAGCATAACATTCATAATGCATACATAGAGAACAATTATGACACCATGAATTTGAATCGAAGCTCTTTCTATTAATTCAAATCTCTGTACATGGGTGTTTCAAATATAGCTCTATGCTCTCTTCTCTATGCTCATAATGCTGCTAATCTTGCTAATGTTACAAAGATACAAGTGAGGGTGTCTATATCCGTTTTCCCTCCGTCTCTTGAAACTGTCAAATCTGAGAATTCAAAGCCACCTACTAACATTAACTAGAAAAAATTCCTTCTTAGTCCTTCAGACGAGAGCAGGACACTCAAGGTCTGACTACAAATCAAGAAGTATGTCTCTCCTTAACTATTACATTTACGTTTGGCGCATCCAGATTCAAAAGTTTTTAAACAATTCATCATGTGACCAAAATGCGTTGGTGTGTGCCCCACGCTCGCTTGACGTTGGCGATGCTCCTGCATCATACTCCCTTGCTTGAAAATTTTCATGGGCTCCTATCCATGAGCTCTCACATGGTCTGTCCATGCTTTTGGATCTTTGCTTCATTTTCCCAGATGGCATCCTCAACTGGATGTCCCTTCCACTTGACCAAGTATTCAAAGTATTCTTTTCTCCTAGTTTTCTTGCTAACTCTTTTATCCAATATGCTTTCCATCTGTGGCTTCTCTGCAACTGGCATCTGTTTAGTCCACTGAACCTCTGGTTGTTCATCACCTGCTTCTGCTTCCTCAACTTTGTATGGGTACAAATCTGAGACATTCAATATCGAAGAAATTTCGATCCCATCGGGTAATTCAATCTCATAAGCATTTTCCCTGAATTTCTTCAAGACCTTACATGGTTTGATCTTCTTCATATTCAATTTATTATATGTTCCACTCGGGAACCTTTCCTTTCTCAAATGTTCCAGAATCAAATCACCAACCTCAAATTGAAGTTGTATCTTGTGTTGATCTGATCTGCGCTTATACTCTTGGATCAAGTTCTGTAATCGCTCCTTCACCTGGTTGTGAAGTTCCTTCATCGCTTCTGCGAAATCCTTTGCACTAGCACTTCTAGTTGCATCCTGTTTTGAATCCCTCAATTCTGAAACTCCTCTTGGTTGCATCCCATAAACAATATGGAATGGAATCTGCCCTATGCTTCTATTGATTGAATCATTATAAGCAAACTCTGCCTGTGGCAGAATATTATCCCACTGACTGTGGTGTTCTGTCACCAAGCTCCTTAGCAAGTCTCCCAAACTTCGGTTCACAACTTCTGTCTGTCCATCCGTCTAAGGATGATAAGCTGAGCTAAATGACAAGTTCATTCCTAGATTTTCCATAAGGTTCTCCAGAAGTGTCCCATGAACTGAGTGTCTCAATCCTAAACTATGCTCCTTGGTAAGCTGTGAATTTGAATGACCTCTTTGAAAAACAGATTTGCAATGTGAGTTTCATCACTGGTTTTCTGACATGGAATGAAATGTGCCATTTTGGAAAATCTATCCACCACCACAAAGATTGAGTCAAACCCTCTTTGTGTTTTCTGACATGGAATGAAATGTGCCATTTTGGAAAATCTATCCACCACAACAAATATTGAGTCAAACCCTCTTTGTGTTCTTGGCAACCCCAATATGAAGTCCATGCTAACTGCATCCCATGGCCTGTCAGGTATGGGTAATGGTTGATAAAAACCTGTATTCTGCCTCTTTCCTTTTGAATGCTGACAAATTCTACATCTATCCACGAATCTTTTGACATCTTCTCTCATTCCTGGCCAATAATATGACTCATTTAGCTTTGAGAACATCTTGTCATGACCGAAATGTCTGGCCAATTGTTGAAGGAAAATCTCCCTGCAGACAGGTAGATCTCCTCTTGAGAGCTAGAATCTTAACTCTTAAGACAAAAGATGCTTATCAGGGACACTGACTTCCTTTTAGATCTATATAAACTAATGTATGAGGAGGAAGGAGAAAAGAAGTACCTTTTACCAGTGTTTGTCCCTGCATGCTCCGAGTTGAGCTCCAATCTTTCGCTCCTCGATAAGCCTTGTAGACAAACAATAGTACAACCGCTTCCTACTCTACTGATATTATCTTGAAATAGACCTATCTATTAGAGACAAGTTCATGTGAGATTAAGCACAAACTAGAAAGAAATAGGCCAAGCATGTCATATTGATGAGAAAAATAATGAAAGAAACTTACAACCGTAGATGCGAATGCAGTAGCTTTGTCAAATCCTCTTTGTCTAACCCTTGCTCAAAAGATCCATGATCCAGATGACAACAACTTCACTGATTATTCTCCTCCAGTTCACTGTGTGTTTCCTATGAGATCATAGGTTTCATGCTTTTCATCCCTTCTCCAAATATCACTTATGAGATCATAAGTTTGGTATCATTCTTCATTCATATCCCCCTTTCACCCTGAGAAAGATTGCTTATATAGCCTTGGAGAGGCTCAACCACTTGAGATATATTTGGAGTGAGTTGAGGATTTTCCTCCTTGAGTTAGGGATCTTCCCTAAGATCATGGATTAAATAGGGATTCGAATCCAACTACCTTCAGGGATTGAAGGGATCCTCCCCTCATTCATCTCAACAAACCAACTACTACCCAGAATAGGTAGCGCTCCCTCAAAAGGGCCATCAGAGAGTTATAGCGCTCCCCAGTAGGCTTTAGGGGGGTGCCAACACTCCTGAGAATAGGAGCTCTCTTGAAAAAGGGTAGATGAGTGTTATAATTCTCCCTGATAGCTTATAGGGGGGTGCCAACACTCCTGAGAGAGGTATAGGGGAGCGCTCTCCTCCAAAAACTCAGTTTTTTGGGTTCTTTCAGATGGAAAAAGGTTCATAAGCCTAGTTAATCATTTCTCCTCTTCCAAATCAACTGTTTGATATGTGTCAAGTGTCCTTGTCATGTTGCTATAGGCACGACATAGGCATCATGACAGTATGATTTCCTTGACACTTGTGACACTTGTGAGCAAAATGCGACACTTGCGACACTTTTAATGACGACACTTGCGACACTATTGAAGTGAGTAATTTCGATGTGTAACAGATTGCCCCCCAAAGTATAAAGTTAGAAGACAAGAACTGATAGCTAAAATGCTTTGTAGACTTTCAAGCAAGGGTATAGACACAGAGAACCTGACAGAAGTTGCACACAAACATCCAACAAATATTATGACATGTTTCAAACCCAAGGCAGGCATACCTATGCTTGGGTGATAAAGACTTGCAAGATATGGCCGCCATAAAATACACTGCGGATCCATAATTGTATTGATAAAAAGGTATAGCCACTGAAAATACATTGTGGATCTATACTCCCATGGCCTGAACTGATCGTAGCCACGAGGAATACACAGTGGATCTACGAGATGACAAGACATAACTGATACAAAGTGGATCTATGTGACAGTATATGTGTCATGGTTCAAGAGAAACTTCGTCGCAACCTGGGAAAAGTACATATCAGAGTGATCACTCAACCCAGGGACTTCTTACCGATCTCGATGTAGTATGAATCTAACCATGTGAATAGATGTCCTGATGTCGAACATGGCGGAAACCACTTGATTACCGGTCAATGATGTAAACTGTTAACAAGTGCGAGGGAGATCACCATTGATGTCAATGATTCCCAAGGTACCCTAGTACATTCCAACGAATGTGAATGGATGAGCTGAAGTTGAACATCCATGGAATCATCCGATCAGAGGTCAATGATGTAAACTCACTGTCGAACGTGAGGAGGCCTATCATTGAGGCATGAAGGTCCCAAAGTACTAGTTGGTTTCTAAGTTTAGTTCCTGGATAATGTGTTGAAGTCGACAGGAATAGACTCGTCGAAGGAGGGACTTGATGTATCCCCCATCAATGACATGAAACAGACACAGAGATGTAATTTGTTAGATCAAATGAACATGGACTGACACAGGTATTGAGACAAGATATTTGTGATGGCTGACTCTCGAGGCAGATACTTCCCTTGAAAATTGAGGCACAACAGCATAAACATGACATGGACAAAAACACGGTAATGCAGTGGATACTGTGACTTTCGTCGGGTGACCCAATGGAGTAAGAAAAAATTAGAGGATTGGTTTAGTGCAGAGGTTTAGCGGATTAAGATGTGCACAAAGACAAAGTGTCGTGTTCAAGGGCGACTCTAAGAGTTACTTGGTTATGTTCTCAAAAACTGCTTGGCTTGCTTCTTTCAATTTTTTCCCCCATCCAGATAGACGAGTACCTCATTTTAATTTAACGAGCTCAAGGAGGGTAACACATGCTCGATATGACTCAACTTCGGTAAGTCCCTCTTCCTGTTTAACGAACTAGAAGAAGTAAGATTTTAGTCCCGTATGGGCCTGCTGATGTTTTGTTTAACGAGTCCAAAGACAGGAAACTCGAAGGTTTTTTCATGATTATAGAGTCTAGAAAAACACTTAAAAGAGAACTCTCTCAGTTCCTTTTTCGTAAAGTAGTCTGATGAGACCGAAAAAGAGATAAAATATCGCTCAACAGACATTTTCTTCAAATACTTTAACGAGCGTGAAGAGAACAAGGTCACTCGACAATCTTTTCATCTTTAGAGAGTCTGAAAAGAACTTAAAGATGACTCCAATGTTGTCCTTTTTTGTAATGTTAGTCTCGCGAGGCTGAAAAAGAGATAAATTATCACTTGAAAGATGCCCTTTCAAACCTTTTAACGAGTGGGAAAGGAAGCAATATCACTCGGCAATATTTTCATGTTTAGAGAGTCTGAAAAGAGCTTAAAGGAGACTCTAGGGGGTTCCTTTTTTGTGTATCCATACAGGTCCGAAAAAGAGATAAAAGTATACCCGGGTGCATTCTCATGTATTTTTGAGCACGAGAAAGAACAAAGAATAAGCTCGGTATACCCCTAGCTTGAAAGCTAGTGGCTTAACTCCAAAAAGATCATCAAAGGCTGGAGACATGCCCTCCAAGCTTTGATTCATTCATCAAATTTGAGGTTGTCACCAATTTCTCTAGCAGATGAGAAAAAGGAGAAGGGTGGATGAAAAGAAGGTTCAAGAGAGGTGACTGTTTCATTTTTTAACGAGCTTGACATAGGAAAAGAACTATGCTCAAAGCCTCTATTTCATTTTTTAATGAGCTTTCCACAGAGAAGGGAAGCTATGCTCGTGACCTCTGTTTCATTTTTTAACGAGCTTACCATAGAGAAGAGAAACTATGCTCATAACTACTTCTTGATCATGGCTTCCAGGAGGATAATGATCTGGAAGGATACCATGTCAAGGGATAAAACTCAGTCATGGCCTCTAGGAGATCTTCACTGGATGGAAGATAATCACTCGGGAAGGAACACATGTCGAGGGTCACATCAGGGGTAAGGAGATCAGGCTCCAATAGCCCTACCGAAGAGATCACTATGTCAACTACCGGATCTAAATCATCGGATGTTGATGTCATGGGAGACAACACCACATAATTGACATGCGGCGGGGCTGATACTGTCTGCATATAAGAACCACTTAGGGAGGTAACCCAGTCAGGGCCGATAAATCAAAGTTGATCAATAGTCACAATTCTTCCATCGTGAGGGAAAGATATCACATGGAAAAGAGTGGATACAAGAGCTTTCATAGCATAGACATAATCTCTCCCAAGGAGTAAAGTGAAATCCAAGGGGTCTTGGACTACCATGACATCAATAAAGACAATTTTCCCTCCCAAAGTTATAGGAAATTGAGGAAGGATCCCTAAAGGTTGACTAGTTCTTTTGTTAAAAGATAATAGATTCTGTGTAACCGGCGCAAGCTGCAGACAACCCAAATCATGCCAAGCAACAAAGGACAAAATACTAACGGACGCACCTTCATCTATCAGTGTTTGAGGAACCTCCCAACCACAAACCTGTACTGTAATCTGGAAAGGAATGTGAGAGGGAAGACGAGGTCTAGTTAGCGCACCCCAATCAAAAAGGATGACCTCATTACTTGGAGGGGGTTTCACGGGAGAAGGAGGAATGCCCCCTGGCACGGTAGATTCTGTATCAACGAGAAAAACATGGGCAATATCGGGTTTACTCTCTAGAGGGAGAGTAGGATCGACCGATGATTGGATCAGATCGACCGCACAGGCACTCTTCAAAGGAAGAGTGGGATTGACTGATGATGGAATCAAATCAACCACTTTGGCACTCTTCGGATGAAGGGTGGGACCGGCCGAGGAAGGGACTGGATCAACCAATTTGGCACTCGTCAAAGGAGGAGTGGGATCAACCGATGACAGAACCAAATCGACCACTTTGGTTCCATTCTCCAAGTGGAGAATGGGGTCTACGGGTGGAAATGGATCGACCGCTTTAGAGTCACTCTCTAATGGGAGAGTGGGATCGACCAAGGATAAAAACTGATTGACCATTTGGGTTACACTCTTTTGATGAAGAGTGGGGCTGATCGATGATGGAACTAGATCAACTACTTGGGTTTGTAGTTCAATCGAGGAGGAAACTAGATTGACCACCTGATCAACCGGACTGACCAGGGATGGAACCAAATTGACTAGTCCATCAACTAATGATGGGTTGGGGGAAAGCTTACGATAACCTTTTGGAAGTTGAAGTTTTTCCAAAAGAGAAGAAGCCTTGTCCATACGAGGACAAAGGTGAGAGTAATGATCACCTTTACATAACATGCAAGGGAACTTGACAGTTTTCTTCTTCTTACCAACCTTAATGTCACTAGTTGACGGGGTATCATCAGCATGTCCAGTAGAAGTTGATGATGTGGAAGACCACATTTCAAAGACCTTGATAAGACCGGGGCAATCCCTCAGAAAGTGGTCACCCTTACAAAGACTGCAAGGGAATTTGGGTTTTGGATTATTCATTTTAATCTTGTTGACCTCATCAACACTCCCAGTACTATTAACAGTAATTGGTTTCTTAGAGCCAACATCTGATGTTGTTGAGGCCCTAGTCCTTTTCAGGCTCTTCTTCTTCTTCTCTTTTCATTTCTTCTTCTTCTGATCAACCTGGCTACTTGCTTTAGAGCTTTCACTAGGCGAAGAAGGAGAAATGGAAGGAGATTTGATGAATGAAGAAGGCAAAAAGTTGACATGAGGTTGATGTGTGGGTGGTGTATTGACATCCAAAGTATTAGGTGCAGCTAAAACATTGGGAGGATTCAGGATCACCGGAGTGGGGAACAACCAAACTGGTAATCCGATGGTAAGTCCTAGAAGACTCCATGTGGCAACATATGGACGACCAAAGTTTCCAAATGAAGGAAAGGTATAAGGTTCCCCAGGAGAAGGGGTTCCTCCATTGGTCCTCTCAGGATTTGATGCCATTAACACTGACTCGACCTAAGGTCCACTAAGTAAAACAAACAACACATGCTATGAATCTGAGAAGCAATCAATCAGACAAAACCTTCCCAAGATGAAACCACTAGTTGGTGATGAAATCCAATGTCACGAGATCAAAATAAGAAAGGGAGGGGATATAGCGGGTGGATCAGTTACGTTGGAGACCTACTTAATGGAATTACACCTTGGTGCAAGCTTCCATGTAGTAATTGTGGATTTATCCTCCAAGGAGTCCGAGTGAGTTTGACCAACGTCTGTTCCAGGTACAGTGAGACTTCCCTTCACCGTCACCTTGTGTGATACCCTAAATATTGTGGCTACTAAGGTCACCAACTCGTAGTCAGCCCCTGGGCAGGTATAGTTGACAGTCTAGCCGGAATGTATGGGTAGGATAACAAGTCCGAAATCATCTTGAAAGGCTCCCACACATAATCGTGGGTATACCTTCCACTGACCCCCAATATACGATCCAACCACTACAAACGATTGGGCCACGGAGGGATAATCTCCGTAACTCACCTAAATGTGACCTCGTGCATAACCCCTATCTGAGAGGGGGATCCTAGCAAGCCAATACGACAATTGGATTTGAATCTCCGTACCGCAAGATACCTATAGTTTCTGTTGAAGTCGCCAGTGGAGTCGCCAGTTTCTGTTGATGGAAAATCTCCCTAGGGATAGGTAGATCTCCTCTTGAGAGCTAGACTCTTAACTCTTAAGACAGAAGACGATTATCATGGAAACTGACTTCCTTTTAGATCTATATAAACTAATGTATGAGGAGGAAGGAGAAAAGAAGTACCTTTTACCAGTGTTTTTCCCTAAACGCTTCGAGTTGAGCTCCAATCTTTCGCTCCTCGATAATCCCTGTAGACAAACAATAGTACAACCACTTCCTACTCTATTGATATTAGCTTGAAATAGACCTATCTATTAGAGACAAGTTCATGTGAGATTAAGCACAAACTAGAAAGAAACAAGCCAAGCGTGTCATATTGATGAGAATAATAATGAAAGAAACTTACAACCGTAGATGCGAATGCGACAACTTTTTCAAATCCTCTTTGTCTAACCCTTTCTCAAAAGATCCATGATCTGGATGATAGCAACTTCACTGATTACTCTCCTCCAGTTCACTGTGTATTTCCTATGAGATCATAGGTTTCATGCTTTTCATCTCTTCTCCAAATATCATTTATGAGATCATAAGTTTGGTATCATTCTTCATTCAGCTCCCCCTTTCACCATGAGAAAACTTGCTTATATAGCCTTGGAGAGGCTCAACCACTTGAGATATCTTTGGGGTGAGTTGAGGATTTTCCTCCTTGAGTTAGGGATCTTCCCTAAGATCATGGATTGAATAGGGATTCGAATCCAACTACCTTTAGGGATTGAAGGGATCCTCCCCTCATTCATCTCAACAAACCAACTACTACCCAAAATAGGTAGCGCTCCCTCAAAAGGGCCATCAGAGCATTATAGTGCTCCCAAATAGGCTTTAGGGGGGCACCAATGCTCCTAAGAATAGGAGTGCTCTTGCAAAAGGGAATATGAGTGTTATAACACTCCCTGATAGCTTATGGGGGGGTGCCAACGCTCCTGAGAGAGGTATAGGGGAATGCTCTCCTAAAAAAACTCAGTTTTTTGGGTTCTTTCAGATGGCAAAAGGTTCATAAGACTAGTTAATCATTTCTCCTCTTCCAAATCAAGTGTTTGATATGTGTCAAGTGTCCTTCTCAAGTCGTTATAGGCATGACATAGGCATCATGACAGTATGCTTTCCTTGACACTTGCGACACTTGTGAGCAAAATGCGACACTTGGGACACTTGTAATGACGACACTTGCCACACTATCAAAGTGAGTAATTTAGATGTGTAACACCAATCCTCCACTGTGTTTCTCCTTCAACAGATTCTCCCTCATGGAGCATTTTGGAATACAAATTTGATTACCCTTGAATAGCAATCCATCCTGGATCATGTACCCTATCCATTGGCTTCGGTCCCTGAGAATTGGATTCTCAGCTTCTTCATACACCTCCTTAAAATTTAGATCATCTTTGTACATGTCCCTGAGATCATCAAAACCCAATGTTTTGACTCTGAATTCCTGCACCAACTAACATTTCCTACTCAAAGCATCAACAACTTTGTTAGCAGTACCAGAAATATGTTTAATCACAAAAGTGAAATTTTGCATATATTCAACCCATTTAACATGTCTTTGATTCAACTTCTCCTGTTGAGTCACAAATTGCAATGCATGATTATCATTGTATAAGACAAACTCTTTAGGAATTAAGTAATGTCTCAATTTCTTTAATGCCTGGATAATAGCATAGAACTCCTTGTCATAGGTGGATTATTTCACTTTCATTTCATTCATATTCTCACTGAAGTATGCTATCGGTCTGTCTTCTTGGCTCAATACTGCTCCTATTTCAAATCCACTTGCATCACATTTTACCTAAAATGTCTTTTTGAAATCTGGCAACACCAGAATTGGTTGTTCCGTGATTTTCTTCTTCAATAAATTGAATCTTTTCTCAGTCTCTTCTGTCCATTGAAAAGACTCGTGTCTCTTCTTCACTGTGTCCATCATCGATGCACTAATTCCCCTGAAATTCCTAATGAACTTCTGGTAGAAACTAGCCAATCCATGAAAACTTCTCACCTCAAATATACTCTTCGGTGATGGCCAATTCTTAATTACCTCCACCTTATCTGGATCCATCCTCAATTTATCTGTAGAAATAGCAAAACCCAAATAAATGAGCTCTGTCTTCATGAATGAGGACTTATTCATGTTCATTAGCAGCTTCTCTTGTTGTAATCTTCTCATCACTGTAGCCAAATGTTTCAGATGCTCTGCCTCTATTTTACTGAAAATCAGTATGTCATCAAGATACACAATGATAAATTTTCTGATGAACTCCTTCAGGACTTCGTTCATCAAACTCATGAAAGTACTCGGCGCATTTTTTAGACCAAATGACATAACAAGCCATTCATACAACCCTTAATTAGTCTTGAAGGTTGTCTTCCATTCATCACCTTCTCTCATATGAATTTGATGATATCCACTTTTCAAGTCAATCTTTGAAAAAACTTTGGCTCCACTTAAGAAATCCATCAAATCATCCATCCTTGGAAATGGAAATCTGTACTTGATGGTTATCTTGTTGATCACTCTCGAGTCAGTACACATCCTCCAGCCTCTTTCCTTCTTCGGACTGAGCACTGCCCGAAAAACACATGGACTCAAGCTTTCTCTCACCAACCCCTTGTCCATTAAATCTTGGACCTGTCTTTTGACTTCTTCATTCTCCTACGACGTTAATCTGTACGCTTCTTTGTTTGGTAAACTAGCTCCAGGTATGAGATCAATATGATGGCTCACACTCCTGATCGGTGGCAACGAATGAGGTAGTTCATCCACTACTGTGTCAGCAAACTCTTCCAATAGTTTCTGAACCTCTTCTGGTAAATCATCTACCCTTGTACTGGTTAAGACAATCTTTGTCTTCTTGACCACAATGAATTTTAGTTCTTCCTTCTTCTTAACCTCTGTAAGAAGTTCCTTCCCACTCATGAGAAGTACAATGTTGCTTACTTCAGATTTTACCTCCTTATCTTTAATCGGCAACAGCATGTGAGTTCTCCCATTCTTCTCTAGGGTGTATGTGTTCTTCCTCCCATCATGAATCACATTTATGTCATATTTCCACGGTCTACCCAACAATAGATGAAAAACATCCATGGGAATAACATCACAAAGTATTTCATTTTTATACCCTCCTATCTTAAATTCAACTAAACATTGTTTAGTGACATTTACCTGATGTCCTTTTTGTAGCCATGAAACTCTGTATGGGATCAGATGTTCAATCATCTCCACCTCCAGCTTCTCTACCATCTCTGTAGAAACGAAATTATCTATGCTACCACTGTCCACAATGACTTTACATACTATGTCCTTGGTTTTGCAAGCAGTCCGAAAAAGACTATTCCTTTGCACTGGATTCTCCACCTCCTTCTCTGGCATTAAGATAACTTTTCGCATCATTAATGATCTTCCACCTTCAGCATCCTCTGTCTCAACATTTCACCTCTGTGCTTCGACGATGTGATTTTTACCACCTTCTTTCTTTTTATCTGGACATTCATAAGATTTGTGTCCATCCTTTCCACATGTGAAGCATTTCACTACTCCACTTCTTCCTCTTCCTCTACCTCTGGTATGAGGAAAAATGTTTTCATCAACATATTGACCTTTCTGCTCGGTATGCTACCCTCTTTGCGAGCTTCCACCTCTTTTAGTTTGACTCTAAGGTTTCTTCCAGTCCTCTTTTGGTATTTGATTTCTATCCTGGGCAACTGATTTTCCTTTGGCTTGACTTCTACCTCGGCCTCTTTGACCTTGTTTTTGGCTCAGCTTCTCTTCAGCTTTTAGAGACATCTGATAAGCATCTTCCATTGTTTGGATGGTCATCATGCTCATCTCATCTTGAATGTCGTATCTCAGACCATTCATGTACCTGGAAGCTTTTTCATCATCACTTTCGCGAGACCTTCCCTGATGTTCAGTCTATAGAATTCTTCAGTATATTTCTTTACTGTCATCAGTTTCTGTCTCAAATTCTGCATTCTTCAAAACAGAGTAATATGGTAATCCCTGGGAATGAATTTTGCCTTCATCTTTGCGATCATCCTATCCCAACTCTTAATTTTATGCTTGCCTTTGCAACGTCTGTCAGCTTGTAGCTCATCCCACCACAATGTTGCATGTCTTTTTAGTTTTGTGATAGCATGTTTGACCTTTTGGTCTTCCTTGACATCTTCATAGTCAAAATATGTGTCTAGAGCTCTAATCCAGTCTAGAAGCTCTTCGACATCCAGGTTTCCCTCATAAACTGGAATGTCCATTTTGTCTCTTACACTCATTCTTGCAACAACTCTAAGAAAGCGTTTGTTTGCTACATCTTCTACTGTGACCTCCTCTCCTTCATGTTCAACCTCATTTTCACTTTCAGAATCACTAAGATCCCTAGCACCGACTGTGTGCCTCTGTGCTGTCTCCATGTCCTCAAGTCTGGCGTGTAGGTCACACATCTCTCTCTCCATGGCTAGATCAGGCATCTGCCTACCCCTTCTTCTCAGCATTTCCCTATCCTCTGGTGGATGGGGTGTTTGTCTGTCTCTTCTTCTCGGTGGCATGGTGAATCTTCCTTTTCCCTACTACAGAAAGAAAAGAAAATGTTTTTGTGCTCTGATACCAATTGACACAAACCTTTTAGCCTTTGGGACCGAGATCCGCTTATAGGATCGTTCTATATACCCTTCGAGCCAGATCGACTCTTTCAGATTCTCTGCTGGAATCCCCTTTCAAATCGATCCACAGGTTCTTTTTCGCGATTCCCGATTTCACGAATTTGTGAGTCATGAATTCCGACCCTTTCTCCTCAAATCCGTGATACCCAAGATTGAGAAATGGTTACGGCTCCTCTTTTCGTCAGTGCCCTCCTTACGCAACCACCGGCTAGGCTAAGAACTAACGCCTTTCGCCTCTCACACCTTCACGAGTTCAAAGGTTCAACCTTTGGCACCTTCTTTCTTGAACCCTCGAGAGGCGAGATTTGAATTTTCTCCTCTCGTTCTCGCTACTCATGACTTCACGAGTCGAGGGATCGAAATTTCGTTCCCTTATCTCCCGAGTCCACGAGACGCGAGAGGTAAACAGGGTGTTGACTCCTCCAAATGCGTGATGTGTGTCCGACTGATTATTTCCCAGGCCCACCGTGTGGTTCTGCAATGTATCTCTTATGTGCAACCTCGACACTTCGCGATTTCGCTTCTCGTGACTTTGGGACAAGAGTCTCGATCTCTTACCCTTCGATATGCCGAAACGCGAAATTTCAACATGTCATGAACGCGGGTCCCACAAGAAACTTCCCGCCTTTTTCAAAGTTTTGGACCTCGTGACTTCACGAGTCTGGATGTTGTGCTCTCAGACCTCCGACCCATGAAACCCCAAAATGGTCAACGGAAGGTCTGACCTCTGTGTCAACGAGTATGCCACCTGTCCATTCCCAGATGGACGGTCCTGATTCACTTCACAGCTTTGCCACTTGTGAAGTTTAATGACCTCCCATTCTAACCTCCGATGTCTAAGTCCTCGATATGGGTGATCTCGTGACATGTGTCCTCCTTCTAGCAGACGACTCAGATTCCTTCGCTATTTTGGGACTTCTCTTTTTGTGATTTCGCGAGTCTCGTTACAAAGGTTGCGACCCTTCACCTTATGTAACCCCAAGATGAGGCTTCGCGGGTGATCCAATGGCCCTCGTTGGTTCGGATCCTACAGTCTGATTTTCCCGATCTTGCACTGGATGAATTCTGCCATAATTCCCCTACTTCTCTATGAGATCTGACAGCTTCTGGGACTTCGCGAATCCTCCACGAAGGCTTCTAACCATCAAATTCCCCCTTGAAAATTTTGGCGAAATGAACACGGTATCTTCACGAAAACTTGTCCTCCAGCCAACCAAAGTGGCTGCGCCTCCTTCCAATACTTCAAGGCACTAAACTTCCTGAGATTTCTCCAACTCTGAGTCTTAAAGAAGACTCCTGCACACACTCCTTGCGATGATTCCTTTGATTAATTCAAATAATTTGAAGACCTTTGACTCTGCGCACTCCTTGCAGAAGTAGTCCTTGAACAATTTCTCAGGTTTGCTAACTCTGAGACTTTACTCGCCTGCGCACACCTTTCATGGCTCCTGTTCTCAACCTACACTTCTGCGAGAATGAGAACAATACTATCCCTCCTGAGCTTTCAGAGATGAACTCTGACTTCTATCGATGCACCCCTTGCGGACAATTTCACTGCACTCCTTGCAGGGAAACTCTTGCTCAGATAGAGAAACAATTGAAACTCATTCTCTATTCTCCCTCTCTTCAGATTTCAGACATTAACATGAAATCATACATTCACACATCAAAGAAAATGCATAACAGGGAATAAACATCCATGAGCATAACATTCATAATGCATACATAGAGAACAATTATGACACCATGAATTTGAATCGAATCTCTTTCTATTAATTCAAATCTCTGTACATGGGTGTTTCAACTACATCTCTCTGCTCTCTTCTCTATGCTCATAATGCTTCTAATATTTCTAATGTTACAAAGATACAAGTGAGGGTGTCTATATCCGTTTTCCCTCCGGCTCCTGAAATTGTCAAATCTGAGAATTCAAAGCCACCTACTAACATTAACTAACATAAATGCCTTCTTAGTCCTTCAGACGATACTAGGACGCTCAAGGTCTGACTACAAATCAAGAAGTACGCCTCTCATTAACTATTACATTTACGTTTGGCGCATCCATCTTCAAAAGTTTTTAAACAACTCATCATGTGCCCAAAATACGTTGGTATGTGCCCCATGCTCGCTTGACATTGGCGATGCTCCTGCATCAGTATTCTAGAGGAAAGTTCCTCCCGTAGCTACCAAAACATCAATAAACCGATGAAGGTTTTTAATTTGAAGAATGAAATGCAACTAATCTGAGATACATGTGTCTATAAGGAAAAGAAAACTAGAAATCAAACATATAACCAGACATGATCATGTCAATGGCCTGATAAATAGTTCACATAGAATGGAAACAAGAATATGAGTAAATAAATGTAGACACTTAATAGTATAGAATTTAAACAATCATTTACAGTTCTATTCCCACGAATGTAGACAAATATTCCCTGAAGAACATGAATAAGAATGCATCCATCCTACATGAGAATAGTATACAATCTGAAGTACATTCTTACACAACTTGAGTGCTGAGAAAAACACAAAGTAATAGTCCACAATACGTCCAACACAAGAATTAGAGTTCTTTAGAAAATAGCTTGTCCAAACAAACTTTTCCTCATTAAAATTTTCAGTAATAGTACATGAAAACTCAAAGAGACAAATTCCTTTACTCGGATACACTCCCCATATTTATTGAAGTCAAACTTGACTCTTTGCCTTCCACCTTCCCCCCATGACCTTTCATTTACAAATTTTTATCTTTATCCTTGTTGTAATGATGAGAGAACAAAGACAATAGAAATGTTTGTAATTTAAAATATAATATGCAATTACATTTTGAATTTGTATTTTAGTGCTAGATGGCCATCATATATTTTGTCCATAGTGCACCTCACCCACCATGATGATTGGTCTAGACATTGAGAAACTCTTCTCCCTGCAAGTTTGATATTTGACAGTCATGGGATTCAAAATTCTTCTTCAGCCATTTGAGTTTGATTCCCTTTCAATACTCCCTTCGTGTCGTGACAACTATTGTTGTTGCTATATCATAATCTTTGGAAGTAAATCATATTAGCAATGGTCTGCTGCATACCGGTAGATTTCCTTGATGTGTAGTAGTTATGTCTTCATGGTCTACTTCCTTCACAAGCTACCTATCCATATTGCTTATTATGATCTTCCTATAGACTTGGTACCTAGAACCATTCAACACACAATAGATGAGTGACCATAAAATAATATTGAAATAAAATTTCAAAACGACACATTTTAAGCTATATAACTGAAATATTATCTAAGTGAGAGTTCATATCTTCTTTCCTGAGTTCGGTTCCTAGTTCCTCTACTCTTGGTTGAAGTACTATGTTCTCCAGAGCTTTAACGAATATTCCAAATCTTAATCATAAAAATGTGAACAATTGTTGAGGAATATTTGAAATCATATAACTGTGAATTTGTAGATCTTCGAATAAGCTTTCCAATAGTATAAGGACCGCATGAAATGAGTATCAGAGTCAAAATTTACGAAGAAAATACAAAAATACATTTTGCGAGGTCTTACTCCCGTGTTAGCAAGTTAAGCACAAAATCTCCTTTGTACCGACAAGTTAAGCACAAACTCTCCTCTATATCGGGGATTATGCATGAAATTACCTCCATGTCGTTAAGATAAGTGTGAACTCTCCTCTGTACTGACATATTAAGCATGAACTCTCCTTTGTATTGACATGATGAACATGAACTCTGCTTCCTGTCGATAAGTTAAGAACAAACTCTCCTCCATGTCAAAAATTTAATCATGAACTCTCCTCTGTACCGAAAATTTAAGTATGAACTCTCCTCTGTACTGGAAAGTTAAGAACAAACTCTCTTCTGTATCAAAATGATGAGCACAAAATCTCCTTCATGTCGGCAAGTTAAGCACGAACTCTCCTATGTACCGACAAGTTAACACATAATCTCCTCCATATAGGAAAGTTAATAATGAACTTGACTATATACCGACAAGTTAAGCATGAACTCTCCTCTGTAAGTTTTAAACCTGCGAAGTAAAGCAATGCATATAGATTCTTAAGCAATACATAAATTAATCAATGGCTCATACACAGAGTACACAGAGATTTTTACCGGAAACCCTCAACCGGGAAAACCTTTCTTATTTTCATTATATCGAATTTCACCATTCACCATACAATATATACAATGTTTTTAGGTATTCCGTAGATACCAAAACCCTAATCCCTTAATTCGGGATTAATTTACAAATCCGCTAAAAATAGCAAAATCCGCTAAAAATAGCAAAAACCGCTAAGGGATCGTCAAACGCAGTTGTTGTATCTGACGCACCCACACACACACACATGCACAGAATATAACACACACCCAACATCCTCTATATCGACACAATGAGCATCAACTCTCCTCTATATCAACACAATGAGCATCAAATCTCCTTCATGTTAGTAAGTTAAACAAGAACTCTCCTTTGTTCTGACAATTTAAGCATCGAATATCTCCTGTATTGACACGATGAGCACAAACTCTCCTTTATACCGAAAATTCAAGCATGAAATCTCCTATGTAGAAAGAAAAAAAAAAAAAAATTAAGTCTCCTTTTTATCAGTAGGGAACAACAAGAGATTGAGTTCAAAAGTCCATAACTTTCTCATACAATGTTCGATTGAGGCATCATTTTTTTCAACATAGAGACCACAAGGAGGGGATTCTAGTGAGAGATCTTCAAACTTCATTCAATCATTTGAGTAGATTCATGTTTAATGAAGGTCATGGTTAAGGAGTGACGCAGCCGCACTCCTCGGAGCACATCCGCTCTCACAGGATCTTCTTTCCACTCGGCCTGAAGAACTCCAAGGTTCTTCTATTTCCCTATCGGGAAATCTGCACCCACAGATTTTCGTCTGCGTGACTTCCCTTTGTTCGCTTATCGGGAAATCGGAACTCGCAACTTCGCAAGTTCTCGGTTGCTCGCTGGGCTCTTGAATCCCCGAGAACCGATATGTCAGTCAACGATAACTTCCTCTTTCCTCTATCGGGACTTCGGCTCTATTGCAACTTCGCAACTCGTGATATCAAGCACTCGGTTTTCCAACCCTCGATACTCGATGCGTCGAAACGCCAATGCATGCGTGAGTTGACTTTCAACGGTCCCTTATCTCGTCAGGACTTCGGACTTCACGGGATCGTGAATCCTAACACCCAATATTTGGAACTTCTTGTGGCGAGGTCCCGATGACTTCGTGCCACCTGTACTCCACTTCTCCGACTCCCTGTGGCCCACACTGTCTACGCAACTGTCGAGATATCGCATATCGCAATATCTTGATTTTAGTTACCAAGTCTTGGGCGCTTTTCTCACGAGATTCCGATAGGCGATCTCACAAGTAATCCAACCGGCCCTGGCTGACTTGGATCAACGACTCGCCCCTCCTAAGCTTAGAACCTCTCCACACTTGCGCTATAACTACCTTGCACCTCCGCAAGAGCCAACAACCCTCGGAACTTCGCGAAATCTCCTCGAAGGATTTTGACCGTCCATTCTTCCTTATGAAATCCATGAATTGAAGAAGTGTCTCTCCAAGAGACTCATTCGCCTGCCCGCCAACCTGCGACGCTTCCCTCGAGATTTCAACGGCAGCTTCCCCTGTGCTTGTCCTTCGATGAGTTCAAAGGCCTACTCCTCCTGAGCTTCCTTACGATTCTCAAATCCTTAGAAAGAACTTTACACGCACTCCTTGTGGTAAATCTTCAACCTTGTCTAAGTGTTGAAGTCTTTCGACCTTGCGCACTCCTGCAGCAGCAGTATTTCAAAGCTTTGCTCAGGTTCGCAATCCTGAGGCTTTTCCTTGGCCTGCGCACTCCTTGCACGGCACTGTGCCTAACTGCACCTTCAAGGAAATGAGAACAAAAGCTATCTCTAATTGAACCCTTCTGTCAATGCACTCCTTGCAGACAATTCGACTGCACTCCTTGCAGGAATCCTCTGGCTCAATTAGAGAAACAATTGAAACTCATTCCATCTCCCTCTCAGACTTCAATTCAACCATGAAATCACATACACAACATATAAAAGAAAATGCATGACAGGAAGCAAATATTCATGAGCATAACCTCAATACACAGAGAAACAACACGAACCATGAATTTGAATCAAAGCTTTATTCTATTAATTCAAATGCTTGTACATGGGTGTTCTTCATATAGTTCTCTGCCTACTCTTTTTTTCTCTAGCTAATGTTACAATGATACAATGAGGGTGTCTATATCTGTTTTCCCTCTCGGACTCTAAAGCTATCAAATCTAAAATTAAATTCCTATCTACCAGCATTAACTATATTAAATGCCGACTATCTACCTAAGGACGAGAGCTATCCGCTCAAGGTCCATTACAATATACAAAGGCGCTTCATCTTAAATGACTTCATTTTAGATCTGCACAATAGTTCCAAGGCATTTCAAAATGTGTGCTGGCTCATCCAGCTGTCCTCCGCTTCTGCACTGGCTCGCTTGATCAGTTGGTGATGCTCCTGCATCATATTCCCTCACTTGAAAAATTTCATTGGCTCCTGTCCATGAGCTCCTGTACGTTCTGTCCATGATTCTATATTTCTTCTTCAGTCTCCCAGCTGACATCTTCCACTGGGTGGCCCTTCCATTTAACCAAATACTCATAGTATTCCTTCCTTCGAGTTTTCTTACCCACTCTCTTGTCCAGTATGCACTCCATCTGTGGCTTTTCTGCAACTGGCAATTGTTTCATCCACTGAATCACTGGTTCCTGAATTCCAGTGTCTGTTTCTCCAGCCCTGTATGTATGGGTATAAATCTGCAATATTAAATATCGGATATATTCTGATTCCCTCCGGCAACTCGATCTCATAAGCGTTTTCTCTGAATTTTCTCGAGACCTTGCATGGTCCGATTTTCTTCATCTTCAGCTTATTGTATGTTCCCCTCGGGAACCTTTCCTTCCTCAAGTGTGCCAGAACTAGATCACCAACTTTGCACTGAAGTTGTCTCTGATGCCGATCTGCTCTGCGCTTATATTCTTGATTTGATTTCTGCCATCGCTCCTTCACCCTGTTGTGAAGTTCCCTCATCGCCTCAGTGAATTCTTCTGCACTAGCGCTGCTAGTAGCAGTCTGTTTTGAATCCCTCAGTTCAGAAACTCCTCTTGGTTGCATCCCATATACAACCTAAAATGGACTCTTTCCTGTACTTCGATTCACCAAATCGTTGTATGCAAACTCCGCCTGTGGTAATACATGGTCCCAACTGTTGTGGTGCTCTGTCACCAAGATTCTTAGCAAGTCTCCCAGACTTGTGTTGACCACCTCTATTTTTCCATCCGTCTGAGGATGATAAGCAGAACTAAAAGCCAAGTTAGTTCCTAGCTTCTTCCATAAGGTCCTCCAGAAATTCCCTATGAACTTGGTGTCTCTGTCCGAAACTATGCTTTTCGGTAATCCATGAAGTCGAATGACCTCCTTGAAAATGAAATTTGCGATGTGAGTCACATCGTTGGTATTCTGGCATGGAATGAAATGCGCCATCTTTGAAAACATGTCCACCACCACAAAGATGGAATCAACACCTCTTTGTGTCCTTGGCAAACCCAATACAAAATCCATGCTTATCGCCTACCATGGCCTCTCTGGTATGGGCAATGGCTGATATAAACCTGCATTATGTTTTCTCCCCTTCGAATGCTAGAAAATCCTGCATTTGTCAACATATCTCTTGACATCTTCTCGCATCCCTGGCCAAAAATATGATTCGCTCAGCTTCGCGAATGTTTTGTCATGGCCAAAGTGTCCTGCTAATCCACCACTGTGCTTCTCCTTTAACAGGTTCTCCCTCATGGAGCATTTTGGAATACACAGTTGATTGCCTCTTAACAACAATCCCTCCTGGATCATGTAGTCTATCCAAGGGCTTCTATCTCTGAGAACTAGATTCTCAGCTGCTTCATACACCTCTGCAAAATCTACATCTTCTGCATACATGTCTCTGAGATTTTCAAAACCCAATGTTTTGACTCTGAACTCCTGCAACGGCAAACATTTCCTGCTCAAAGCATCAACCACTTTGTTAGTAGTACCTAAAATATGCTTAATCAGAAACGTGAAATTTTTCATATACTCTACCCATTTTGCATGTTTCTAATTCAACTTCTCCTGTTGAGTCACAAACTGTAATGCATGATTATCACTATACAATACAAATTCCTTTGGGATCAAGTAGTGCCTCCACTTCTTCAATGCCTGTATGATAGCATAGAATTCTTTATCATATGTGGAGTATTTCAACTTTGCCTCATCCATCTTCTCACTGAAATATGCAACTAGTCTGTCTTCCTGACTCAAGACCGCTCCTATGGCAAATCCACTTGCGTCACATTTCACCTGAAATGTTTTCTGGAAATCCGGTAACACCAACACTGGTTGCTTTGTGATCTTCCACTTCAACAGATTGAAGCTCTTCTCAGCCTCTGCTGTCCAATGAAAAGACTTATGCCACTTTTTCACTGTATCCATCATCGCTGTGCTAATTCCACTGAAATTCCTGATGAACTTCCGGTAGAAACTAGCCAAACCATGAAAACTTCTCACCTCGAAAATATTTCTCGGTGATGCCAATTCTTGATCACTTCTACCTTATCTGGATCCATCCTTAATTCATTCGTCGATATGAAAAATCCCAGATAGATGAGCTCTGTCTTCATAAATGAATATTTCCTCATATTTATTAATAGCTTCTCCTGCTGTAGCTTCCTCATCACGATGGCCAAATGTTTCAAATGTTCAGCCTCTGTTTTACTGTAAATCAGTATGTCGTCCAAATACACAATGACAAACTTCCCAATGAATTTCCTCAGGACTGCATTCATCAATCTCATAAAAGTACTTGGCGCATTCGTCAAGCCAAACTGCATGACTAACCATTCATACAAACCCTTGTTTGTCTTGAATGCGGTCTTCCACTCATCGCCTTCTCTCATGCGAATCTGGTGATACCCGCTTTTCAAATCTATCTTTGAAAAATATTTTTCCTCGCTCAGGCAATCCATCAAATCATCCATCCTCGGTAATGGAAATCTGTACCTGATGGTTATCTTGTTGATTTCTCTTGAGTCGGTACACATCCTCCAGCCTCCATCCTTCTTTGGACTGAGCACTGTTGGAACAACACATGGACTCAAGATTTCTCTGACCAACCCCTTGTCCAATAACTCCTGGACCTGCTTCTTAACCTCTTCATTTTCTTGCGGCGTCAACCTATACGCAGCTTTATTTGGAAAACTAGCTCTTGGTATGAGGTCTATATGGTGACTCACACTCCTCATCGGTGGCAACGAATGAGGTAATTGTTATAACCCTAAAATGCACCATACAGGTTTACCTGGCATCAGGCCAACTCATGCCTCTTCCTAGCAAAAGCCTTGCTGAGTAATTCCTCAAAAACCACTTAAAAACAAGCAACCCGCGCCCTAACTTCTCACTGGGCGCGG
>ML776636.1:467249-488268 GCA_009831015.1 Picea engelmannii
TATATATATATATAAACTTTAAAAAATAAAAAACTTAAAAGATAAATATTAATAAAAACAAAATTTTGAAAAAAATCTAAATAACTTATGCCTACCTTCAAGTTTGATTTTAAGGATGGAAATTTATTTTAAAATGTAGAAACCTTGGCGAATTTTACTAATCTTTCATATGCCAACTATAAATGTTTGGCGATATTTTTGTAAAAACATTCAAATTTCTAAGGACTTTATATATTTTTTTATAAAATCTTGGCGATTTTTAAGGTAAAATAATTTTATCCTATAGAATTTGGGCGAATCATTTTTAAAATAACGAATCTTGTTTTTGGAAAAAACATGGAAAATTAGCCCATGAGCGAAATTTAGCCCCTAAAATCATCCATACCTACCTTTGTAGAGATTTTTAATATAACAACTATATGTAGATGTAGTTCAAAGTAATAATTAAACACTTGAACCTTATCATAATATAATTTTATATAAAAGAAATTTACATATATTTTTGTTTTTTAATTAAAAAATCCATACATTCTAAATAATTTAATTAAACTTTTCAATAAGCATGCCATTAAATATGATATATATAAACATGTTTATGTATATATATTTACTTTTATTTATTGTAAAATGTATAATAAAATTTGCTTATGTTTACAAAAATATAATTGATTTTCACAATGTTTATTGTTTGTATGTTGCGTTGAATTTAAATTGTTATGAAATGTATTAATGTGTGTAAATTTAAATGTACATGTATATTAAATTTAAGGTTTTTTAGGTTTTGTATTTTAACAAATATATTAATTGTATTTTGTTTATTATGATGAATTTGTATGTTTATTTTTGTTGATGTGTTTGTTTAAAATTTATATTTCATTGTAATATTTTTTTTTTTAATAATCTTGAGTCTTTATAATACAATAAGAGAGATTTACAAAAAACTTGTTGTTGGCTTGTCATTGGTGAAACCAGACAACCAACAATGCATCAAGTTGTCTAAACGTTTATGAAATATTTGTATTTTGAAGCTAAAAGCCTGAATGTATCCGAGTCTAAAACCATCTGCTATGCAAACAATTGTCTACCTTGTCTTCCTAGTTTCGCAACTGTGAGGTGGGATTGTGTTGTCGGACAAATCAGTCTATGTGGACACAGATTGATCATCCTAGAATCAGAAACCAAGACTAGAACAAAACATGATAGAAAATATAACTTTCCCTACGTTTATGCAATAAAAAATACAAGCTAGCAAGAGTTCACACCTTTTAATCGATGGTTGTCCTCTCTAGTTGTAGTTTCCAACTCTGTCCTAAGACTTGTGAATGATAACCTATAAGAAGAAACAATTCAACAAGAGTGAAAGAAACAATAGTATATTTTAATGAAACATATGCAAATGATATTGAGGAGAAATGAAACAAAGATAATCAAACATAAACAATCTTTGTGGGAAAGAAACTATATTGTTGTATTAACAATAATGGAAGAGATTACAACCAAAGCCTTGATGTTGTGAAACTCCTTCCAACAAGCTCATTGCTCCAATACCCACAATGCATCCATGAAGTCCATCACCACCAACTAATTATTTTTTCTTAGATTGGATCTCTCAAAGCCAAATAAATGCTAACAATATTCTAATCACAAACTAGAAGCAAAAAACTATCGACCATTATTATCCATTAACTATTAGCCTTTCCTTATGAGATAAGTTCCCTTTTATAGATTGAAAATGAGGTTAGTATGAGAGGTTAGGATCTCCCCAAATCAAGAGTACGGGTGAGATCCAAATTGATCAGAGGAGACCTCATATCCGTAGCTTCTCTTCTAGAAACTTCATGAATTTCATTTTTTTTCTCCTCTTTTAGACAATGCTGCACCCTGTAATGGTGAAAAATGAGACACTGCCACACCCTATAATGGTGCAACGTGCGACATTTAAGGGTGTCTCATGTTGCACCATTGCAACATGAGACACTCTCTTGAAATAGGGATTTAATGACCCTCTAACATGTTTTCCTTCTTTCAAATAAAGTTTCTTCTTCAAAAATCAAAGCCTCTATGCTATGGATGATAGAGGATAAGTGAACATTGTTAGTTGCGACAAAATATTATGTAACATATTGAGATACCCGGACCTCCTATACTAAACAACAAGATTAAAAAACTGAAAATCATAAAGAACTAAGTAGAGGGTTGGCCCTCATCTATAGGCACCTGGGGTTGAGGTAAGTCCACTGTCAAGAGATCCAGTCTCGCCATTTTTCCAGCCATCAGATTCATCTTATAGTCATGGAGATTGATCTGAGCCTAAATTTCATCAAGTTGTAGTAATATCTCATGCTTATCCTCATGGAGATAAATAATGACATGAACCAACAATAGTTCAGGTGGAAATAAATATCTATAGTTTTCAGATACTGGGAGACTCGAGTCCAAGTATTTCTAGTGTCAGGGATCGATGAGCCAATAGAATCAAGCACCTCCTCATTTGAAATGAAGTGTCTCAGAACATGAACATCGACCTCATCCATGTCAATTTCATATCGAATGTGGGGAGGTGTGTGGGCTTGGTATGATTCAATCAAGTATTTAGCAATCGAGGAAAGTCAGGAGCTGAAGTGTCTCCTATTTCTACGTGATGAGGTTCCTCGAGCTCGATGAGAGCGATTTACTCGATCCATCGGAACAAAGGAGAGAAGAGACTGTGACGAGGGGGTGGGGGAAGGATAAGACAAAGAAAAGTGGAGGAGATAGAGGGGAATTTAAACAGGGATGAGAAAAGGAGAAGAAATGTGGCGGGACCAAATTCAAAGGGAAGCAGGGATAAAATAGTTTTCCATAGACTCCGATAATGAGTAATGGAAGCGATCATAATGGGTGAAATAAAGGTCAATAAATGGAGTGATTTCAACAGGAATAGCCAGAACGAAATGCAAGATCCAAAGTACATACCAGATTGGAGAAAGGTATCGTTAGAACTTGATAAACTGAGAGCGATTGTGACAGCCTTAAAGAGCCATGAGTCGAGCATTACACACATGCGAGGTAAGGTTAGTATGCATGTGGTGAATTTATAGAGGTAAGTGAAGGGTGGAATATGCCATCGAGCTAAGGAGATGTGTGGCAGTCTATCTTGAATGGCGACATATGGCTTGTCTCTTCCATGTCACCCTATATGAAGAACATTTCATTGTACAATGTTAATTTAGAGTTTGTTATATATAAATATATATAGTTTGCATAAATTTAATAGAAAATAATGTTATTGTAATCATGAAATAAATATTTAAACTTAATGGATGTTTTTTAATTTCTTAATGGTATATTAATTTTTATATATTTATATTGGGTCTTTTTATTACTTATTTTAAAAACAATTATATTTAAAAATAATGTTAACTTTTTTTATTTAATTTTAAATTATTTTTAAGATACATCAGCTATAAAAAGTTAAAAAAAAAATAATTATTTTAAAGGTTTTAAAACTAGTTATTTTGGATACCCTTCCGTATGTGATAGAAATTTGAAAGTTTAGAACAACTCCATGTAAACTCTAATCTTAAATGTGATTTAAAAATCTCACATATGTTATAAGGTGGAGTGGCCCAATTGATGGTCATAAAGTTCCAAAACTTAGTAGGCTAAACTTTTATGAAATGAAGGTTTTTTGGCTATTTTTTCTGGGGACATTTGCTCCAAATCCTTTAGAAAATTGTTAGATCCACATATTTGAGTTATTATTTCTATATAATTCGAGTGCTCCAGGGGTTTTCCAGCATGCTGAATTCATTTCTACATTCAAAATTGAATTTTAAACAACAAAAATAGTGATTTCGAGCATATTTAGATTGCCACATTCGGACTAAAAAAATCATTTAGTAGAATGGTTAGACAAGGCCCTTCTAAAACCGACCTATTTAATACATATTCAAATAATTCATACCTACATGTGTTGTATCTATTTAAAATAGTTGTTGGTGTAAAATCATATGTACTATCATTTAAAGTAATACCCACTTCTCTGAAGTAATTAGGGTTTGTTGCGTCTTTGGCATACCTACTGTGTTGTAAACTCATACCTACTGTACTGAAAATTTATATGGACAACTATATGTTAATTAGGGTTTGTCTTCAGTTTTATTATAGTAACTATAGGAAATATAAAATATTCAGTTTTATTATAGTAACTATAGGAAATAGAATATGTGCAACATCAAATGTTTGACCTCAATCTAGTTTGGTCCAAAAATATGAAGGACAACTCATTACTCTTGAATGAATAACTTAATTATGGAATATTTTTATTATGCTTATACAAATAAAGTTCTCTAGAGGATACTTTCAAAGGGTGGAATCATAATCTACCATCATATAAACATTAACGGTTGGTATTTAAAAATGGACAAAACAATTTACTGTGCAATTCATGAGGCAATCAAGAAGAATATAGTTCAACCTTATTGCATAAAAATATACCCATTTCTATACAAAAATGATTAAAAGAAGTTTCATGGTGCTTAAAGATTCTCATATTTTGAACAGTGTGTGCCTATGCATAATCATTTAAAAAATGAAAGAAACCACTTTCCATAACATAAACATTACAATAAAAAAAATGAAAAAACCCACTTGCCAAAACATAAACATTACAATTGACAAAAAAGAGTACTCATTTTTTGCAGCTCAAGTGTTTCCATCCCTCAAAATTAGTATTTGTTTGTCTTTTATGAGAGATTACCTCAATAATTTATTTGTATGCCAATCTTTTCTTATGAGCCGTGGCCGTTGGGTGAAAGTGTCCTAAGATGTGTAGTCCAGTTAGTCTAGGGTTCGAACTCGCGTTGAAAAAACCAGATTCGGTGCAACATCTGTTTGGTATTCTCATTTGTATTAATCAGTATTGAAGTCATCGTTTACAGACCTATACTTCTTAAGCTAGAATTATTGTGAGATTTGAACTTTGGGCCTCCACCTATGATGCAGGACTTTCAACTCTATAGTAAAATGTATACAATATTGGGAGAAATCATGACTTTTACACTTCTTATCATTCGATTGGAACTAATAGAAACCCTATCATCATATATTTTTGTTATGCTAGTGAAGTGCAATCAAACTTCAAATCACTCACTGTCTTACAAGGAAATGTTAAAACAATTCAATAATTCAATTACAATGAAGTGACGTTTGTAATATTAGAAAAATTCACAATGTTCATTTATGATTTTAAGGTTTGAATCAAAATTGAAACAATAATGATAATTTATTTATATGTAAATGTGAACAATGGTTTTAAATATAAAATCTAGAAGTGTGGTGAGCTAACAATGGTGTAACCTAATTGAAATGCTTCTTCCTGCGACCCTCCATGTTATATCCCACACACTACCATCATAAATACCATACTCTTCTTCAACATATGATGATAAAAATACAAGCATTATTCAAACATGGAATTGTCAAGAACAAAGAAAATGAGAGAGAGTATAGTGAGCCTGTGTCTACTCAACAAAGCTCTCAAACCACTGCAAATATGCTAAACATGACGAGGAAACCCTAGTTTTATCATATGCAGAGGAGAAGTTTGAAGGAAGCCCACAATTGAGCATAACAATTGCCAAGGTTCCATAAGAAGAAGCAAAATTGGATCTAAGAAAATTAGTGGATATCAAGAGAGCACTGAAAATAAGGAAAAAATATGTAATATATTTTAAGGGAAGAGGGTAGAGGATGATTCATATTAATGCAGAGAATGCCAATAAAACTCATAAAATCGACCCTCATACCTACAACAACCAAATCTATGGTTGAGATTGGTTTTAGTATTATGATGTAATATTCAAATTCCAAACCATAGTTGGATTTCAAACAAATAACAAGTGTATTCTATAAGATTACGGGTCTGCCAAAGGTCGGGTCCAAGGTTGGGTCTACCACCGTTCTTTATAACCTCCACAATGAATACAGGTCATTTGATTCCAGATCGGATTTTAAACACAACTCAACACTATATTGGATTTGAATTACGGGTATAGGTCCCGACGTTAACCCATGTGCATATACCTTCACAACAATAGATTATGATTGTCGATATTAGCCCTAGATCAATTCTTAATCCACATGATTTCAAAAATATAATTACTCCTGGTTTTACTGTACTAAACAAAGAAATTATAATTGAAAGAGAGCTTATATTACAGACTGAAATATCAAAACTCACTTACAGTCTCGTTCTCGATGAATTTGATGGAAATTTTGTAGATTTATATATGATTCATGAAGTAATCAATTGATCATATACACACAATGAACTTTGGGGATGAAGAATTCTAGTCTAACCTTTTAATCTCTTTATTTGACAATAAGAAATTTGCCAATTTCATCCTTATTCCAATTCCAGCTGACCCCCCCAAATGCAATAGCTTCGATGGGCTTAAATACAAACAAATTCGGTTTCTCAAATCCACTAAAATTGGATCAAGCACCTTATTCAACCCTAGATCCTACAATCTAGCCTAAAAATCAAAACAACTTTTATCTCTGTTACAAAAAAGGAGTCGAAACCCTTGTTGTATTATTCGATTTGACTTCTAAATTTAATTAAAACAAAAAAAGCAATTTAGAGTACCAACTCTCTTTGGTAAAATTGAATTCAACTTCAAATCCAAACTTGAATTCAACTTCAAATCCAATGATGTTTTTTTCTTTGAGCTCATGCTCCTACAGTAGACTCCTAAGGTCATAAAACTTCATGAACTCATGTTCATGAGTTCTTCTATAGTACTACCACTTTTCTGTATGAGTGTAACAGTTACCCAAGTAGCATCTTCCAGTGGATGATCCTTCCACATCACCAAGTACTCATAGTACTCTTTCCCTCTCGTCTTCTTCAACACTTTGGTATCCAAAATTCTTTCCATCTACAACTTCTTCTCTGTAGGAATTTGTTTCTGCCAATTTACTTGTTGTCCTGTGTCTTTGTACAAATCATTTGCTAACTATTCTGCTTCAGGTTCCACATATGAATATAAATCTTCTACATTAAATATGGGAGAGATTCCCATGTCATCTGGAAGTTCAATCTGATAAGCATTGGCTGAAAAATTTCTCAAAATTTTGCAAGGCCCAATATTTTTATCCTTCAGTTTGTTATATGTGCCTCTAGGAAATCTTTCTTTCCTCAAATGTGCCAATACTAAATCTCCTTCTTAAAAAAAAACTCCCCTTCTCTTCAAATCTGTTTTCTGTTTGTACTTGAAACTATTTTCATGTAACTGTTCTTTAACTTTTTCATGCAACATTTGCATATCTAAAGAAAAATATTCTGCATTTATGCTTCTCTTCTGCATCTGTCCCAAATCTTTGATCTCAAACACTCCTCTTGGGTTCACTCCATATACAATCTTAAAAGGACTTAACCCTATACTTCTGTTGGGTGATTCATTATAAGAAAATTCAGCTTGTGGTAAAGATAAATCCCACTGATTAGGATGTTCACTTACCAAACTTCTCAGTATATTACCCAAACTTCTGTTTGTAACTCCAGTTTGACAATCTATTTGAGGATGGTAGGTTGAACTAAAGTTAAGACTTGTCCCCAATTTCTTCCACAGTGTCTTCCAGAAGTGTCCAACAAAATTAGTATCTTTGTCTGAAACAATACTAATAGGAAGACCATGTAGTCTTACTACTTTTAAAAAATAGAGTTGCAATATAAGTTGCATCAGCAGTTTTAAAACATGGTATAAAATGCACTATTTTAGAAAATCTATCTACCACAACAAAAATGGAATCATTTCCTCTTTGATTTCTTGGCAATCCCAAAACAAAATCCATACTCACATCATCCCAAGGTCTTTCTGGAATTGGTAGTGGCTGATATAAGCCTGTGTTATGGTGTCTACCTTTTGCATGCTCACAAATTTTGCATCTTCCCACAAATTTCTGAACATCAGTCCTCATTCTTGGCCAATGATAAAAATTACTCAACTGAGCACAAGTTTTGTCATTGCCAAAATGACCAAAAAATCCTCCACTGTTCTTTTCCTAGAATAAATTCTCTGTCATTGAACATTTTGGAATGCACAATTTAATTCCTTTGAAAAACAATCCTTCTTGTAGCGTGAAATCCATCCATGGAATTCTATCTCTCAAAACTAGATTCTGACATGCTTCATTTGCTTTCTTAAAATCTGCATCTTTAGGGTACATATCTTTGAGATGTTCTAATCCAAGAACACTCACCTGGAACTCCTGCAAAACCAAAAAAAACTTTATTTAGGATTAACCATACCCTAACCGTTTTCTATCTCAGGGATCATTTTCAATCCCAAGTCACTAGGGTTAGCATTTCTACAAGATTTTCCCCCAGTTCCCCATGAAGAAACACTCTCCTAGACATACCACGCATGAACATTGCTGTAATGATGCCATCCAAAAAATATAATCAATTATTTTTCTTTCGGTTATGTCGTTCAATGACATCGTTCCCTAAAATTTAGTAATAGTACACTTATCTAGATATCTAGTAACCACAATATCCAATTTTAGTAATTTAAGGGATGACAAGGATCCATCCAACTTCTTGGACTCAAGATCTATCCAGGATATTTCTAATTCATTCAGTGATACAATCATAGAATATGGTGTAATTATAACCAACTAATATACAAGTAAATTAACCCAATCCATTCATAATGCTTGCTAATTCGTTCAGTGATACAATCACATATTATGGCATAATTATAAACAAATATTATACCAGGAAATTATTACAATCCATTCATAATTCTTTCTAATTCGTTCAGTGATATAGTCACATATTATGGCGTAATTAAAAACAACTAATATACATAGAAATTAACACAATCCATTCATAATGAGGGTATTGTAATCGACGAAATTGCTTGTTGATGTTATTCGATAGTTGGTGCTCCTCCTTGCTCCTACTTGCTAATCGTTGAGACCTCACCGATACCTCCCAGCCAACGCTAGGGGTATTCTTCTTCCCCCTGAGCCCCCTGAGATACAAAGGGGCCATGCACACAAACTAGAGAAAAGACAGCTCCCAGCTTGCCTCGCGAGGTCGAGCTACCATTTTCAATTCGAGCTGGGTATCCCAACTCCCACAAGAAAAATAAGTCAAGAAAAATTATGGCAACGTAACCTTATGCACACCAGTCGTGATCCATTCTCATTCTCTTCCATTTCTTTTATAGAGTTTTCATAGTGACCATTTTCTAAATCCACATTACATTCTTTTTATAAAAAATTTATTAGGAAATACTCTCCCCCGTACACTTGTCACCCGATCCCTTAGTTGCACCAGAAATTCATTTAATTGATTAACTAATTTAACTTGCCAATTTCCATCACCCACCTAAAAGTGTTCCTAAAAATGCTCCTTGATGTCCTTTTATTCCCTCAATTTCCTTTAATGACTGACACCTTTCTTAAAGCTTAGTTGATTTTTATTTAGGAAATTTTTGTAGACCAGATCCCTTTATATGTTCCACATCCTTTGCATTTAATTTTCCCTTTCCTTTCTAAGTTCCAAATTAGCACGTCTTTGCACATATCAATAATTAATTTTTTTGATAATTTATTTCTCCTTTAAATTCTAAATTTGATTTTTCTTCATCCCCCTTTTTATTAATTGATTAATTAGTTTTTGGTCCTCTTACCCTAATTAGACTTAGGATTTAATTCCAACTATGCTTATATTTTTTTTTTATTTTTTTTTTAGAGGGAAATTATAATTAAAACATTTACTCATACAACATTTTTATTTTAAGGCTGACCACGTCAAAATAAAATATTGTTTTCTAGTCACCTAGGTTCATTGACTCACCAGTGTTAAAAATAGTGACATGCCCTTCAAGACGCACTACGTGCTCCAAGGGTGCCACTTGCTTTTTGTTCGTGTTTCATTTATGCGACATGCCCTTCAAGACACATCACTCCAAGGGTGCCACTAACCTTTTGATTGATTTTGGAAGACGCCCAACCTTTGGAGTTAATACTCCATTAGGCGACCTTGTGGGAGACTAAGGGCCTCTAAGGAATAAGAACCATTTCTTATTGTGTGCCCCTTAGAATCTTCGTGAGCGACAGTCTTAGTCTGTCCTCATGGAATTGTGGGTCTCTCGAACTAGGTAATCATTAACCTACAATTCAATCCTCAGTGGGAGTGTTAGTAGGCTATGGCAGGGCTGCTGCCACACCTCTCCCTCAATAAATCTGGTTGTCGTGCATGACCCCTTTACTCCTAATGTGATTCTGATTTGCAGGCAATTGTCAACCTACATCCATTAACAAAACATGTCAGTGATCCATAAACATCATCATGATATACCCAAACATATGTCACATATGCATAAACATAAATACCCAAACCATATATAGTCCACTCCCTGACTCAATCCAGAGACTAAGGAGTTCCACCGATGCCATCGACATCCCCAATATGTCAAATGTCTTGCACACTCAGGAGAAACCCATTAATAGCACCTATCGATACATATATAATCAAATAATATCTCATCATATCCACAACATCGTCATCATAATCCATAAGCGAAACAGACAATCATATAAAGAACTAGATCACTTGCACGCAAGTGTCCTCAAGGATAAGTCAAATCTTGTGTGTGCAAGAGCAGGATGTTACAATTAGTTAATCTAGAATCTAAGGAAACTTAGTTGGCATAGTCTAATATTTTAGAATATTATAAGATCTATTGTGATGAACTGTTCGAGTGGAATATCTATGCCATTTTTCATATCAAAGACTCTTTTGTCCAAACACTCATGCCCAAAGTGCTTATTTGTGCCTCTAGTGAAATTGAATTGTCTTCACCACCCAATTGGAAATAGAATTATATTGAAGATGCTTATACCTTTTACAAGTTTGTTTGTCCTTTATTTTCTATTAATATTTTTGAAACTATTTGAAAATGTTTCCCTATTAGTTTGGTCATTCTACTAGAATGACCAATTTGGAATTATTTTATGTTAGGTTGAGAGGTGAATGGATCGAGGGATAACATATATATTTTTTCATATGGTGTCCTTTTAAGGTCAATAATGCAATCAAAGGCCTACTCTTTTGTAGTATCTATGTTATACTACTTCATTACAATGGGATGCTATTTTTTTCATAGTTCTACTGTCGTTTTAAAGTCCTTTTCTTTGCATATATGTAGCATGCAATATGGAATATTAAGATAATGCGAACAACTAAACCATGACATAAAAATGACATACAAGGGATACATACAAGACCATGTAAAGAATTAGGTTATTTTTAATGTGGAAATAATTTATTGCATCTAGCATAATCATTTCCATTGTGACTATTTATATTTCTAGAGTCTAGAATAAAGTTTAAGTTAAGTGTTTTTATTGAGGCGTTTTTCTTTGTACATATATTGTAGAGTATCCTTTTGAAATTTGTGAACTTTAAGTATTATGTCTTGAATATTTAGCATGAAACATTGAATGAACATAGAGAAACCTAGCATGAGTTAGAATTCATATAGTCTCAAGAACAAATACATGTCAATGTCTCTGAAACTATATGATCACTGGTTATAAAAGGCAATGCTAAGTTTTAATAGAAGTGCAATGGTATTGTGTATGTACTCAGTAGATTCAAAGATAATCACGATTCTCACAGTTGAGAAGTGTGCATGAGATCACTAGAAATCCTCTTGGGAAAGTGCCAGAAGGTTAAAGAATAAGAAGAGAAATGGGGGCATTTTGTTGTTGTTTCTCAAAGGAAGATGGTTACAATGAGAGAAGATGAAAGTGATTTTGTATGAGTTGTTGTTTGTCACCATGCATTGGCTATTGTTATGGTGGGTGTGGTTCAACTCACTTAATTCAAGCCTTTTCTTTTGAAAACAATATCGAAAATTTATTTTCTTGCATTGGGATCTTATTTCCTTACCTTCATAAACTGATTTGTTTGATGTGCATTAATAGACTCTTTGATTTACTAACCTACTATTTTGAGGGGCTATTGAATGAATCCCCTTAAATTCCAAGTGTAAAAGAAACATTCATTCATTCTTTTGTTCTTCATTGATAATCTTGTACATTTGGTATCCTTAAGGATGCTCAACGAAACTAAGACTTTGAGAATTTTTGGTGATCTATCATTCAAATATGATACACAAAACAATAAATTATTGTAATTTTGGAAAAGAGAAGAGATGTAGGTAAAATTCTGAAATTTAAAAAAAACTACGATGGCCAACAAACAACTTGGAAACAATAGAAATTATGTAGATTCTAAAGAGTATCCATCTTTCATTTCTCACTACTTGTTAGTATTTTTAATTTGAAAGTGCTATTGAAAATTGTTGGATTTTTTGGGGCATTTTGAAAATAGAAACATAATTTTTTAACATTGTTCTAGTAATTTTATGTTCACTTGATTATAAACACACCCTTCAATTCAAGTACAATGAATACCATTTTACCAACTTGGTAATCTCTATTTCTAAGGCACACTTTATAATTCCTTAAATATTTATCAAGGAGAAAATTAATAATCTTGAGCTTATTGCTATTATGAGTTCATTGAATTGTTTTTTATGGAAAATCCAAATTGAGTTTCATTGTATAATGTGTGTAATCCAAATGAATTATGTCTAGGTTTAGATGTGTAGTGGTTCAAGGTTGTATTTTACTATGGAATGTTTTTTGATAGTCTTTCTACAACATATGTATATGTATTTGTTGTATTAATTTACAATTTCCCAAACAAACAAATTTATTAACGTTTTATCCCATTTCAACATGTTTCCAATCAATTATTATATTCTTGTTTTGAACTTTGGATATTGTTTTTTTTTTATCTTTTATCTATATGTATCATTTGGGAAATATAAGTACTCTTATATTAAAACTTTTTGGAGATACATCTATAAATAAAATCAATCTTAGTTTTGGAAAATATAAATGTTTCACCAACAATGTTTTCCTATATGCATGGGTTGTAAATGTTCTTGATATTTTCAAAACTAAATAGGAACTCACAAGGTGTACTTGAAGTTAGAATTAAAAGCTTCTATTGAAACATTATCATAACTTGTGTGGAAATTGGTGACACATGCATAGTGCAAGTGATAAAATAGTATAAAATGACATCTATGGAACTTTGCTTGTAGAAATATAGTGTCCCAAAAAGAACAAAGTTCCATTTGAAAATGTTTAGAAAAAATAATGGAGGCTGGGGCTTGTGAGCTTATTACTAAATTCTAACTGATGGTTTTATTTGTGAATGTGTTGGTGAAGCTTTTCTAGACCAGGAGAACCAATAATTCAAGGAAAATTGGTTCTTTTTTAATGTAAACTATTCCAAGGAAAATTCAACAAACTACGGTAATGTTTCAAGGTAATATTTTCGATGTCCTTCCTCCCTGAAAATAAGCAATATGGTTCTAATCTAACTCTAGTAGAATTGATATTTACCATAAATGATAGGGACATGGAGAATATTTAGGGCTTCATCAATTACATTCATTATCGTGATATTTTCCTTCAAAATCTCATTTATGACCATAAAGTATTAAGTTTCCCATATCGTGCTTTTTGCCAAAAAAAAAAAACATTTTTTAATATGCAAACCCATATTGAGGACATGAAAATAGAATTATGTAAATAAATTATATTTATGTAGATTAATATATTTAGAATGAAATTTTATTATAAATTATATGAAAGCAATACAACTTGAGAGGTAAACATCCACCTAAGCATATGTTGTGTTGTGAGGCTCTTTTTGATCTCACTTACTCTGTATCCATTAGAATGATGACCTCACTTACTTTGTATCCATTAGAATGATGATTAATCAATGTACTTTGGTGATAATGTTTTTCTCTCCTAAGAAGTTAGTTGTTTAGATAACTCTAATTTTTAATAGAAAAAGACTAAATATTTTAATATTTAGACCTTATGTGGTTTGTTATCATGGGAATCCAGCCAAATAATCTTTCTTAAAATTGCAATTTTGTATTGATTACATTGTTGTTTTTAATACTGAAAGTATTGAGCACCCTAATATATTCTAATTGCAACCACATTGTGCTATGTCAACATCTAATATCTAGATCTTATTAATCCAAAATTATTTCTATTGAATTTTGAGTAAAAATCCTATTTTCTTTTATTATTATTCCAAACTATCGAAAAATAACCATTTAGAAGAACATTTAAACTATTACTATTTAATATGAGTTGTCAAATTCATTGTCATATTCAATTTCGAAAATTACTCTTTGCCAAATTCATTGTCATATTCAATTTCGAAAATTGATCTTTACCTACATATAAAAATAAAAATAAACCCTCATATATTAAATGCCTATTTATAAAAAGAAAAAAAGATATTCATTAAATAAACTTGAACTATTAACTCAACCTTTAAATTTGAACTTGAACTATTTAATCTATAAGATAATCATATTTTTAATACAAAAATAATCATATTTTCAATACAAAATTTTATCGATATAAATGTTAAATTAAAATTTTTAAATAATATTATATTTAATCATATTACTTATAATGATGTCATTTTTGTTCCATAAAAAAAGGTCATATTTTATAATATAAACATGAATAGATAATCAAAGAAAGGTTATAGCCATTCCTTAATAAGGAATAGTACATGAATGGTTGAATCACGACATACATCATTGTTTTTCATGTACAATTATTCCATATTGAAAATTTCTTAACTCAACCATTATTTGAAATTTGTTTGTCGATTACTACTAAATTATTGCATATTGAAAATTCATCGTTTATAGAGAACATGAATAGTCGATTCACTACAGACTTCATTGTTTGTCATATGCTCAATTATTGGGAATTTTTAAATTATTTCATATTGAAACCTCGACCATTATTGAAAATTTGTTTGTCCTATACTCAATTATTCCATATTGAAAATATAACGATACAAAGCACATAAATAGTTGATTTTGTCATATACTCAATTATTCCACATTGAAAACTCAACAGTGATTGGAAATTTGTTTGTTGTATATTGAATTATTCCATATTGAAAATTCAACTAAAAACAAACTTCATTGTTTTTCATACACTGAATATGAATAGTTGATTGACCACATCAAATTTGGAAAAATTGGAATAAGTGTGGAAATTCCTTGCATGAGCATGAAGTCAATAATTGATTGAATATTGACTCATTTGTTTGAAAACTTATATACTATTATTATTATTTAGGAAAAAATATATATTCTTAATGGTTAAGTCCACTTAAACTATATAAATTATTATTATTATTTTTACAAATGTCAATTTAATAGATATTTTTTATTATTGTTACTTTTTTTCATTTTATTTTAAGAAGCATAATCATTTTTTCATTTCATTTTTATTTTAGAGATCATAATCATTTTTTTTATTAATTTGATAATAGTGTATTTCCACATAGGTGAAACATCTTAAGCAACAATTTATAAAAACATATCAAACAAATTATTTGTCATATATAATTATTCCATATTATTCCATATTGAAAATTGTTTGTCATATATAATTATTCCATATTCGTATACTAAATTACATGTACAATTATTCCATATTCGTATATTGAATTATTCCATATTGAAAATTCAACGAACATAGACTTCATTGTTTATCATACACTGAATATGAATAGTTGATTAACCACATGAAAATACAAAACCATTATTGCATAAGCACAACGTCAATAATTGATTGACTATTGACTCCGTTGTTTAAAAAGTTGCACACTATTACCATTATTTACACACACAATGTTTTTGATTAAGTGTGATCACATAGACTATGAATTAGTTCATATTCAAAATTTAAAGACTCATTTTTTACCCTTTGAACAGTCTGTTTTCATACAATGAAATACGTTGTCATAATTTTATAAATTTATATGTTCACGTAATTATTTTTTTTAAATAAAAAACTAAATTATTTATTGCTAAGTTATCTTATAAGATTAACTAAAATGTATTTTCCAATGAAAAAACCCTTGTTTTTAATGGTTAAGCCCACTTAATGGTTAAGCCCACATAGATAGAAGTTTGGAAAACTTCTCTTTTTTAAGAGACTTTGTGAAAATGTTTGCAACTTCATCATCTGTAGGGAAAAAGAGCACTTTAAGATTGTGATATTGAATAAGATTTCTGATGAAGTGCATGTGTAGCTTAGTGTGTAGGTCATCAACATAAAGATCAAGTATTATGAGATGGTTACCTACTTTCCTGGTATAGACATTGGGGTCAAAATGGCTTATGAAAAAGCCGATGTAAATAAGAAAGCTAACTATTTTAGCATACAAATTCTAATGAGCTTGCTTAACACCATAGAGAGATTTCTTAATGCTAAAAAGAAGGTTGGAGTCATTTTGAACATAGCCAGGAGGTTGTTCCATGTAAATTTCTTCTTGAAAATCTCCATGCAAGAAGACAGATTTAACATCCATTTGATGGATCTCCCATTTATGTGAAGCAACAAGGGATAGAACAAGGTGGATGAAATTCATTTTGGATATGGGGGAAAACGTTTCATTATAGTCAATACCTTCAACTTGAGAAAATCCTTTGACAACTAATTGGGACTTATGTCTTTCAACACTTCCATCAGATGCATACTTAGTTCTATACACTTGTTTACATCTAACAAGTTTTCTTTCTTTTGGAAGAGGTAGAAAATCCCAGTGTCATTCACCATTAAGGAACAATATTATTCATTCATTGTTGTTTCCCAGTTTGTATGGTCAAAAGATTATGTAAGCGTTCATATATCATGAGTCTCTTAAACTTGATTCAAAAGAGAGGGGGCCCACTAGAATTGTGAATGTGTATAATGTTGATCTATAGGATCACTTACAAGATCACCAACTGCTTCTCATGTTTTACGAACCCATCTAAGAAGTGGTGATGTTGATTTAGACTCATGTTCGACAAAACCAACTAGAGTAAGGTGAGTAGGGGGAGGTGGATTTTCATCCTCATTGTCATCATCTAAAGAAGAAACTAGAATATGATCATGAACATAAAAGTTGGGAATAGAATGTAGATTTAAAACTTGTACAATAAATGACTACAAATGGATTTTTAATAAAAACAGAAAAGATACAATGACACACACACATTACACAAATATTTTACCTTGGAAACCCAAATCGGGAAAACCAACAACTTGTTTAGAGTTGCACCTGTAATCTTGTTATTCATCATCCTCTTCATTGTTTACAATATATATATATATATATATATGATCCCGCAGCATCCAAACCCCTAACACTGAACACTGAGAAGCTCAAGGTCAACAGGTTCATGTTTGGCCTTAATGGCCGCCTGCGTGCAAAGGTTAGGATTCTGATGCCTCAAACCTTGCACGATGCTGTCCAAAAGGCCCTCATAGCAGAGGAGGAGCTTATCAGCGGGGGTCAGACCAGGACTCCCTCGAGACCAGCAGGGCAGGGTTCCGCTGGTACACCGCAGCATCAGACACTGGCGAGACATACGCCGGGATATCGTGGCTTCCAGAGGGGATCCACGTTCACTACACCTCGATGACCGCCACCTCAGCAGTGAACACCTTACCGAGGACCACCGCAGCAGCAGCAACGTCGCCCGCAGCAGCAGTTTAGGCCTGTTCAACAGAACAGACGAGGTTTCCAGGCCAGTGGGCCGTCACCTTCTACTTCAGGTACCAGGACTACGGGGCCGAAGAAGGGGTGTTGGACATGTGGGGAACCACACTACTAGCGCGATTGTCCTATGGAGAGGACCAGAGCATCCAGATCAGCCGAACCTACTACAGTAGGAGATATGGGCAAGGCCCATCGGATTCATGCAGCGGTGAATAACTGCCAGGCAGAGCACCAGTCCGCAGTGCTCGAGATGACAGGTACTGTCGCTAACCAGACCCTTAGTATTTTGATAGACCCAGGAGCTACTGAGAGTTTCATTTCTGGTGCAGCGCTGAAAAGGATTAAGGTCAAGGCAGTCGAACAGGATGAGTTTAGCTTTGTAGAGATGGCTTCTGGAGCCAAACAGAAGGTTGGAGGAAAGATTACGGGCTGTGCCCTTAACCTGGGAGAGTTTGTCATGAGGGTCAACTTGTACGTCACGATATTAGGGTCTTATGATGTCGTGATCGACATGGATTGGTTGGAAATGCATGAGGCGATACTCAACTGTAAGACAAAACGATTGAGCTTAGTCGATGATGAAGGGCAAGGACGTGTGATAGTAGGACGGAACCAGGGAGTATCCCTAAGGTTCGTCTCTTCCTTACAGTTACGGAAGAGTATGCGCAAGGGGTGCAAGCTTTATGCAATCCTTGCACTCAACGAAAAGGGAGTAGCAAAAGGTCTAGAACACCTTCCGGTGGTGAGGGAGGTTGCGGACGTATTTCCAGAGGAGTTGTCGTGGATGCCGCCAGAAAGAGAATTGGAGTTTACTATAGACCTGAAACCAGGAACTGAACCAATAGCGAAGACGCGTTATCGGATGTCGACCCCGGAGTTGCAAGAGTTAAAAATGAAACTGAAGGAGTTGCTGGACCTGGGACTGATACGTCCTAGTGTGTCACCGTGGGGTGCACCCATTATTTTCATCCGGAAGAAGGACAGATCGTGGACGCTTTGCATTGACTATCGTCAACTGAACAAGGCTACGATCAAGAATCAGTACCCCTTACCAAGAATTGACGATCTGTTCAAACAAATGAAGGGTGCGACGGTGTTCTCCAAGATCGATTTGCGATCAGGGTATCACCAGTTACGGATCAAGGAGGATGATGTCCCTAAGACCTCTTTTAAGACGAGATTTGGACATTATGAATTTACGGTTTTACCTTTTGGACTACAAACGCCCCAGGGGTATTTATGAGCTTGATGAACGGGGTGTTCCGAGAGTACTTGGACAAGTTTGTCCAAGTATTCATTGACGATATTCTGATTTACTCTCAGACGATGGAGGAGCATGACGAGCACTTGCGCTTGGTACTACAGTGTTTACGAGAACACAAATTATATGGGAAGATGTCCAAATGCTCTTTTTATCAATCGAGGATTCACTACTTAGGGAATGTCATCTCCGGCGAAGGTATCACCATGGATCCAACCAAGGTTGAGGCTATTATGGAATGGCCTACACCGATGAATGTCACAGAAGTGCGCAGATTTATGGGTTTAGCAGGATACTATCGACGGTTTGTCGAAGGATTTTCAAGGATAGAAAATCCGATCACGGAATGGCAGAAGAAAGACAAGAAGTTTGTTGGGACAAAGAAATGCGCAGAAGCGTTTAGGAGGCTTAAAGAGTTGTTGACAACAACGCCGATACTAAAGGTCCCTGACATGAACGCTGACTTCTTGGTATGCACTGACGCATCCAAGGAAGGTTTAGGTGGAGTCTTGATGCAGGACGGACGAGTGATTGCTTACATTTCGAGGAAGCTAAGAAGACATGAGGAAAACTATGCGATGCATGATTTGGAGTTATTAGCCATTGTATATGCCTTAAAGGTATGGAGACACTACATGGTTGGACGAAAATTTGAATTAAGGACTGATCATTGTGTATTACAACACTTGTTTTTACGCAAAGCGACCTGAATGCGTGACAACGACGTTGGTCGGAATTGCTTAGCAAGTACAACTTCGATATTACTTACATAAAGGGAACAGTGAACCGAGTGGCAGATGCTTTGAGTCGGAGGCCACGCATCTTTTCGGGGTTGCCTCTTCAAATGAATCTACGTGAGAATATTCTCACTTTACAGCGTGACAATGACTGGTACAAAGAAGTCGAGGATTTTATTGGAAAAAACACTATGATGGTACCACGATATGAGGGAATTACTTTTGACAACGATGGGTTATTGAGGTTTAGAGGTCAGATTTACGTACCGCCAAACGACGAGTTGAGGATGTTGATCCTGAGCGAGGCTCATAGAGTTGTTTACATGGCTCACCCAGGAGTCACGAAGATGAGGGCAGACCTTAAGCCCTTGTTCTTCTGGAAAGGAATGAAGGCCGACATAGTCAACTTTGTGGCTAAATGTCTCGAGTGTCAGCAGGTAAAGGCTGAACATAGACACCCGGCAGGATTACTTCAACCACATGCCATTCCAAAATCGAAATGGGAAGTCATTTCGATGGATTTTATTGTTGGATTTCCCCTGACGGCAAGGAGACACGACTCGATTTTTGTGGTGGTAGACACTATGACGAAGAGTGCTCACTTTATTCCTGTGCGTACGATGTATCAGGCACCGGACATAGCGAGAGTTTTCATCAGTGAGATTGTGAGGCTGCATGGCGTGCCTAAGAAGATTATATCCGATCGAGGATCGGTGTTTACTGGATGATTTTGGACGAGTTTCCAAGAGGCCTTGGGAACTCAACTAAATTTTAGTACTGCATATCACCCAGAGACTGACGGACAGACAGAACGAACGAACCAAACCTTGGAAGACATGTTGCGCATGTATGTGATGGACCAACAAAAACGTTGGGAGGAATTCTTGCCTCTCGTAGAGTTCGCTTACAACAACAGTTACCAAAGCACCATTAAGATGGCGCCTTTTGAGTTTCTTTATGGGCGACCGTGTCAGACACCCTTGAGTTGGGATCGGCTTGAGGATAGGGTCCTGGTGGGACCAGAAGCGATCCAAGAAATGGAAGAGCAAATGCAAACCATAAGACAAAGGATAAAAGAAGAGCAGGATTGACAGAAGAGTTATGCCGATGCGCACCGAGTCGACCGTAGTTACGAGGTCGGCGATCGAGTCTTCTTGTGGGTTAAACCACATAAGAGTTCGATCAAGTTTGGAAAGGGAGCTAAACTCTCTCCTAGGTTCGTGGGACCCTTCGAGATTGTGGAGAGAAAGGGGCCCGTGGCTTATCAACTAGCCTTGCCTGATTCTTTGAGGCGTATGCACAATGTTTTTCATGTATCTGTTTTGAGACATTATATTAGTG
>ML776636.1:493158-512749 GCA_009831015.1 Picea engelmannii
TCCAAACCCCTAATCCATTGGCCCATTAGTCAACCCTAATTCTTTAAAAAAAATTAGAAAATCATCGACAAAAACCATGCTTTGAAAAAATGCTAAAAACGGATGCATAAAACTGCCCATTTTTTTTTCTCCTGGGGTGTTTCTTTGAACCCCTGTTAATGATGAAAATAGGCCCATGGTGCTACTATAGGTCAAACTCTCATAGCAATGTGTCATATTCAATAAGAGATAACCCACCAACAAGAATTCATTGGGGAGCTTCCATATGAGAATGAGTATAGGACATAGATTCTTGTTGATTCTGAGAAGTACTTAACAACGGGAAGGCTGCCATGAAACTTCAAGAATTCTGAGGAGTGGTCGATGCAGGCTAAAAGATTCCCTTGAACAAAAGCATAACATAAAAGTGACTTGGGAAATAAAGACTCAAGAATGAACAATGACATAAGTATGTGGTATAGGAGGCATCAATATACTCTCCATAGTGATAGGAAGGATAACCAGTCAGAGGAGTAAATACTCAAAGAAAAAGGTTCAATTTCCTAAAGCCATACTAAAACTGAAATTGGTGAGAGAAGGAATCAAAACTTGGTTCTTTGTTCAAGGGAGACATGACTATTGCCAAACATAGTGAGAATTCAATTCTTTCCCATCCTCTTTTTTCTATATTTGATTTTTTTGTATTTTTCATGTTATGAAAGCCTGGAAAGGAATAAAATAATGTTATAATACAGTGGAGGAAACGAGTTTCCTGGATAGGAAAACAAGTTCTAATTGCAAGGAGCATACCTATGCTCAATGCAAGGAACGCATGTGGGATATTGAAACTTGCGAGAATTTTTCCTCGAGGGATACATGTGTCAAGTCACAAAGGAAATAAATGCAAAGGATAGAAATTGAAGAGAATGCATAAGAAACATGCTAGAGAACAACAAGTTGAAGCCAACATTAGGCTAAAAAACGCAAGCAGGAAGATGCAATGCAGTATCAAAACTCAACACATAAAAGTGGGAGACCCATAGGTATTGGCCAAAAAATGAATAAGGAGAAGTCATGAGACTTCATCAGAAAGTGATGGTGGGACTAAGAGGGCTCTTGAGCCTATGAAAATAATTCAAGATGGGTGCCAAAGTGCAATCAAGGTACTAACTAAGGAACCCATGAATGGTAGGTTCTACCACGTGAACTGCAACACTTCTAAATGGTAAAGAAAGATTTGTGTTGCAAATCAATGGGGTTGATCCTAAGGAAAAATGAGCCAAGAAACAGATAATGAAAAATGCAGAGAGGGGAAAATATAAACTATATGTTAGTTTCAATATCATTACTTATCAAAACAGATTGACATGATAAAAAGGTACGAAAGAGAACATTTCCAGAGTCTTGTATATATGACCAACAACACTCATCCAAAATTTAATAAATCCAATATATAAACCTATGATAACAACTTGTTCTTTGGAATACAAAACTTGAAACCTTAACAGTACAATATGGTACAAAGCACCGGATAGCTTGTGGATTATGCATATTACTTCCTTAGGTAGAACCTATCACTAGGCTGAGGCCAAGGGTTTCTTTGGTAGTCAACCTGTAAAGTTTCTAGTTCGGGAAGAAAGAAAAATATGTGATGCATGCCTTACCACAGTCTACCATCCATAGTCATGGCTTCAAGGATATCCTCATCTGAAGGCATTTCAACATCCATGAAAACACATGAATTGTGACTCAAGGACTCACAAATATTAGGGCTCGAGGTCTCACAAATAGTAATATGATACTCAAAAGGAAACTCAATATCACTTGTGCCAATAGGATAAATCAAGAGCTCTTGTGCCCCCATTGGATAAAACACCTAATCAATTGTTAAGACCTTGTATAGAGAAGGAAAACATGACTGTAAAGGCTCCTTCCTAGAATCAATTGAATACCGAGGATATAATGCCACTTAATTCACCCATGGAAAGAAATATTTTATTCAAATACGTTGACACAAGAAAAATTCCCTTTGTCAATGGCAGGGGTTACCCTTGATAATACATCCCAATTAGACCTCTCACCGTTTGGAATAGGGAACCCATTTAGATTCTGTCCTGACAACCATTTTTGGTTTGGGGCTTTACTGGTTGCGGCTTGGTCCATCGTGTTAGATTTTATTTATTTACAGAGCATTAGAGTTACCATTGTTCTTTTACTTCATTACCATAGACATAAATATCATGTATTGAGGTGTAGCAGCATAAAGAAGAGACAAAAATAACACAAGAGATTTATACTTGGAAAACCCCAAATAGGGGAAAACCCCAACAACCTTTCTTAGATAGATTATGTTCACAAATTCCAACCATTCACTAGCTCTCAATATCCACATACAATATATAAGCCCTAGCACTAGGCTAGCGCACCTATAGTTCTCATAGTTTCATCAACAATACACTACAAGAATAACGCACCTCCTTAGAGAGATAGCACACAAGATAAAGTAGCCACCAGGAATAACCAAAGACCCCATATTTGTGTCTCCTTTTCCTCCTTGGGCTTGCACACCTTTTCCTCTGTGAGAGAGTCTGTTGTGAGTGTGTCCAAATGGGCTAGACTTCCTCCCTATTTATAGTCTTCAAGTCAACTGCCTGGGCCGACTTCTCCTCTAGGAATCTTATTTTTACTTTATTCTTTTCTATGTGGGACGACTTCTCTTCTGGGTATTCTTATTTTTATTTAATGTCCTTCTTGGACTTCTTAAATCTTCTCTTCATCTAAAAAAGGTATTCTAGAGGAAAGTTCCTCTCGTATCTACCAAAACATCAACACTCCCTCTTAGCTAGGGTGGTATCTTTCATGATGTGTTCATCTAGTAGTCCACTGACTACTCTGCAATCAACTAGTAGCACACAACTCTACCATAATTCCATCGATAGATCAAATCAACTATCATAGTCTTTGCAATCAAGTAGCACTCAAGTACTTCCAATACGAACTGGAAATCAACTAGTAGCGCACAACTACTACAATACCATCCAATAGAACACTATTGTGTCGATCCATAGTAGTACACTGCTACTATCCAGTGGTACATAACCACTCCAAGTATCACACAAATACTATCCAGAGACACAATGTCTCCATACTGCAATAAAATAGTAGCTACACAAGCTACCACCATGAAGTCTAACAGTATCTATGATTATGTAACAATTAACTAGTAGCACACAACTACTACCATGCCATCAACCATAATCATAGTCTGCAATCCCCATGACTATGAAACAATCAACCAATATAAGACAACTACTATAATTCCATCATAATCATCTACTAGCACACAACTACTACAATGCCATTAACCATAGTCATAGTCTCAACAACTATGCAGTAATCAACTAGCAGCACACAACTACTACAATTCCATGAGCCATAGTCGTAGTCGATGTCTCTATAACTATGCAGCAACCAACTAGTAGCACACAACTACTACAATGCCATTAGCCATATTTATAGTCTCATCCAGTAGCAAAAAATTAATCCAACAGTCCTCATGACTATGCATGTGATGTTTCTTCTCTCATCAGGTCCGACAATGAATTACCCCCTCAGTCACCTCATATGATTGATATATGGAACCCTTGGATAGAGGGGTTAGGTGACATGAGAATAAACAACACACCTCCCTCTCAACAAGGTTGGACATTCTGCATCACGCTAAGCTTGTTTATGAAGTACTCATACTTCACTATAGACAGAGGCTTGGTGAGAATGTCCACTATATTCTCATCTGGGGATATGTATTTGAGATCTATAGATCCTCTCTACACCATGTCTCAGATGTAATGATATTTGATCTCTATTTGCTTTGAATTGTCATGAAATACATGGTTCTATGAAATCTTCACACAACTTTAATTTTCACAATGTATCAAAGTTGGCTCCAATTCTAGATCAAATATTCCTGCAAGCAACTTTTGAAGAAACACTGCTTCATGACTTGCCACACTAGTTGCGATATACTCTTCCTCTATTGTACTAATTTCCATTGATGTCTACTTCCTGCTCAACCATGAGATCATACATGATCCCATATTGAAGCAACATCTAGAAGTACTCTTCCGATCCACTGCACTCCCTACCTAGTCAAAGTCTATATATCCCTGCAGCTTCACATCACCACCTAAGACATATATCAATCCATATCCAATCGTACCACGTAGGTACCTCAACATATGTTTTGTTTCCATCCAATGTACATGTCTGGGTTCAACCATTTAATGACTCAAGGAATTGACTACAAAACATATGTACGGCATGGTGTTAACCAGGTACATCAAGGATCCAATCAGTTGTTTGTACATCTAGGATCCACCAAATCTGAAGATGAATCACACAGTAGCTTCAGATTTATCATCATGGGTGTGTCCATGGACTTGCAGTCCATCATCCCGAATCTTTGTGGGATCTCAACAGTATATTTTCCTTGGCTAAGGAAAATCTCATCTGATCTCTACCACACCTCCAATCCCAAGAAGTAATTTATCACACATAGATCCTTCATATTGAACTCTGAGGTGAGCTCCCTCTTGCACCCAACTATGAGCTTCTCATCTCCTATTAGAAACATTCCATCCACATATAAAACCAAGATCAATGGACATTCATTCTTAACCTTATAGTAAAGGTTGGGATCCATATCAGTCGTGGTAAATCCTAAGCTCATTAGGTAGCTATCTATCCTCGCATACCATGCCCTCGTTACCTGCTTCAATCCATACAAGGCCTTCTTCAATATGCAAACATGGGACTCCTTCTCATGGATAAAAAAACTTGTGGTTGCTATATGTACACTTATTCCTCTATTACACTATTCAAGAAATCATTCTTGACATCCATCTGGTGTAATTTCCATCCCATTGAGGAGGTAATCACAATAATCGATATGATGAAAGTGTACTTTGATACAGGAGAAAATGTCTTATCGTAGTCTTCTCCCTCTCTGGGAGAATCCTATAGCCACAAATATTTCCTTGTACTTCTCTATGCTATTGTCTGTAGCATGGTTGATCTTGTATATCCATTTGGAAGTCACTACTAACTTCCCTTTTGTTCTCAGAACCATCTCCCACACATCATTCTTCATAATGGAATGATACTCCTCTATCATGGCATCCTTCCATTCATTCTTCTAAACAACTTTTTCAAAGGTAGAAGGATCTGAATCAATGATGTTGTTCATCAGTTCCACATATATGGAAAACCTATGTGGTCTCTTTCTCTCTTTAAAAGATCCTTTGGGAGATGCATGTCCTTCATCTTCCTACAAGGTGTTCTAAAGCCAAGCTGGTCTCTTCCTATTGATTGCAACTTATCTAGGTGGATCTACAGGTCTCTATAACTCTACCATCTCATTCTGAACTTCTAGAATGGGTTCTTATGGTGTAGAGTCTTCCATGATTTCTTCCTTCTCCTCTTGGTCCTCATCCATGTGAGACTCCCTTGATATTTTGAAGGCTTCATATTCATCAAATGTTACAACACGAACGATCTCAATCTGTCTCTGACCAAGAATGTATATTCTGTAATATTTTGAATTCTCATTATATCCAATGAATGTGCCCTTCTTTCCTGAAGGTTCCAACTTTGTTCTATTATCCTTTGGAACATGTATAAATATTGGACAACCAAAAACACTCAAGTGATTGATTTCAGGTTTCTTTCTAGTGAACACCTCTTCAGGTGTATTCTTCCCCAATATGTTTTAAGGACTTCTATTATGGACATACACAACTGTACTAGAAGCTTCTTCCCATAAGTGCATGGGTAGGCCCTGGTCATGGATAATCTCTTTTGTATCTTCTACCATGGATCTATTCTTTCTTTCTACAACCCCATTCTGTTGGGGGTTGTAGATAGTTATTATCTCCCTCTTAATCCATGTTTCTCTACAAAAGTATTTAAACTCCTTTTAGGTTTACTCACCTCCATTATCAGATCTCAAGACTTTTGTAGATACGTCATATTTTGTTTTCAATAAGTAGATCCATGTCTTTCGAGAGTATTCATCTATGAATAAGACATAGTATATAAAGTTTCCTAAGAATGTGTAATATCCCTCGGCCGAACCCAATTGTAAATGTAATGTAAGTGTACTTAAGCTGGTGATTTGTTTTGACATCATTTTTTAATGCACCTTTCATGGCATAGTGCACGCATGTACTGCGCAGTAAAATGATGTAGTGTCCACATTCCTGGATATCGCACGCAGTAAATAAAGTGCACATAGTATGGAGGTCAGCAAGCCTTGTGTATATGATATGTGTTATAGGCTGGTGAGCCAGTTATTATAAGCTGGGATGCTTATGTTTTGGAATTAGGCCAGAGCGCCTAGATGTTAAAGGGCAGTGCGCCTATTTTGTATATGTTCATGATTAATATAAAATACATCTATGTGCACAGACTGACCACGATAAAAGAGATGGGGGACTGAACTCCACCAGTTAGGGAAAGGGAGGGCCAAACGTTAAGGGAAAGGGATAAGCTAGAGAGCTTAAGCCAAAAAGGAATATTATATTAATATTTCTTAAAACATAAAGTATGGATAATTATTTTATCCTAAGTTCTAAAGTTGGGGACAAGTGGACCAAAGTAGCTTCCAACATGACAAGTGTCGAGTTGGGGACATGCATACATATCATGGGGACTAAGTTCATTTTCACACTTACATTCATCCTTGCCATGATTCAGACGATCATCTCTCCCATGATTCCTTCCATTATTCAGTCATCTAGTCAATGATTCCATGACCATTTCACTCACACAGTTAGTTATGCTTCGGACATTCATTTCACTGTATCTGAGCCTATTTCCATAACCATTTCCTGTTGGTGTACCTGGTTAGCTTGGGAGCAGGATTGAAGAAGCGAGTTTTCAGGCCTGTGGGAAATTGAAGAGGTGGGTTGTCAGGCCCGTGAGAAATTCTCTGAGCCAAGGAATTACTAGGAATTGATTTCCTGAAGGTTCTAAACTACAGCTACAATGCTCTGAGACTTCTTGTCTGACCTGTTGTTGAAGCCCTAGAAGGGAAGTGGGGAAGCCGAAGCACTGCTGAGCAGAGAAGGGGCACACTTCCTTGGGTGGGATAGACATGTGGGGAATGAGAGGTTGTACGATGTTAGTTGAGTGAGCACCTGAGACAGAGTCTTTCCTGTTGTCTACGAGCCTTTAGCCTGGTTAGGAATCCCTTTACCCAGGTGGAGTTTAGTCCCAACTCGGGGGTGACTCTTTGTTGAGAGTGATGAATAGTGTAGTCTAAGGGTGGGAGGTTCATTGATGGTCTATACATAGTTGGTGACAATATTTCCAAGATAAGTACCAATCGTACGATAAATTTACATGTCGCATTGTTATTTACATGCTTATTTTATGGTTTATCATATGTGTGATTATAATTGTCTGTATGTTTATGGGTATTTCCCTGTATATGTTGCATGTCTATGTTTACTGTTATTTCAATATGAAATCGTATATTTATAGAATGTAATTGTTTGTTTACATTTATATGTAAAGCTTTTGCAAGAGTGTTGTATGTATATGTTATAATTACATGCAGATTGAAAAGAAAATTTATGTGGCATATCTCAGTTGAATACTGGGTATCTTATAGTATGTTCCACAGTGAGAGAACGAAAGTGTTCCCTCATGTAGTGTGGCCCGGCCATGGGTGTCCCGAGACATTACAATATGGTATCATAGATTCAGTTCCAGCACTGAGCCTGGATGGGCCAGAAAGGTTCAGTTGAAGAGAATATTCTCAGAAGATTAATTTCGAAGTGGCCAAATTTTCAAGTCACAGAATGTCCATGGAAAATCTTGGCACCGCACGAAAAATCTTGGCATGCAGGTGTGCGTGGTAAATTGTGGCATCGCACAGAAGAGTATTGTGTGTGGATGTGAGCGCTAAATTTAGAATTGCATGGTGAGCGCACACATAGTAATGTGCACGTGGTGTGTGGAACATTGCAAACACAGAGGAGATCGGCTGGTGTGTGCATAGTATGAGTATAAGTTGTTGCGCGATAGTGTATTCAATGGTGCGCGCAGAGTATTGTGCGCAGTGGGGCATATTGAACTTCGGCATGCTGCAATGCATAGGGAGAAATGCATGTGGAATATCAGTGCACGATAACAAAATTGTGTGCAGTGGATATTGGCACACAACACAAAAGTAGAGCATGCAAGTTATTGGCGTGACGAAGAAGAAATGCATAGTGGATATAGGTGCGCGGAAGCACGATTTACCTTGTGGTGTTGCTGTGCATGATAAATATGGGTGTACAGGTTGAATTTTTGTGCGCGTGAAGTCATTTGGAAGGTGATGAGTCTGAGTTTAATAGAAAATTTGCATGGTATTAGAGGAAGAAGAAACACACAACCGCATCAGAGAATTATTTAAAATGAATTCCATGTGGGTTTGAGAAGAAATAAATATAGTCTAAATTGCTAAGCCGATGAATTATGGGTTTTATATTCCTCCAATTCAAACAAATGGAAGTGAAATATAAGATTACAAGAAAGCATACTATGAAAGAAAACAAGACTCATAACACCACCAGTTAGAATCTTGTAATAAACAATCCAAAATCCGCTTCTTCATTTATATAATTGTATTAATCCCAAAATTACAAAAGGGAATGATAACAATTATCCTATTGTAAAGAGACCATTTAAGAACATACCTATCATCTCTGGAGCCCCTTACCTATGCTACCATCTGTCCAAAAATTTCTAAAATGTACTTTTATTCGAGGACTCATTTCAGCTTAGTGATCTCCTCCTTTAAAGTATCTAACTAGACCGGTTGATTCTCTCCAACACTTTCAGTTGTTTCAACGATGGTTTCTTTCTTTTGTCACTTGCTCCATTTCTTCTTAACAACTGGTCTATTGATGATCAGATCCCTCATGGTGGGATTTATCCTGGCTTCCAATTTCGAGTCTGTGGCAGGTTCTGTGTGAAAATTAGTCGCTAGTATATGTGCGATTATCCTTTCCTTCTTACACATAGGAAAATCTACCATGTTGCCTGAAGAACCAGTCTCATTGGATATAGATTTGTCCATGTACCTCAATTTCATGGACACTGAAATTATTTTACAGAGATTAGAAGGTCGAGAAAATGTAGAGATTAATCCATTTATGGATAAGATGATGCCTCCATAATTGAGAATTGGTATTTATAGAGTCCCAATCATGAATCATAGACAGACTTAGGTACAAATACATTAGTTTGTCATGCACGGTTAATCCATTTCAAATGATTATCTTTTGAGTTCGTTATATGGTGGCATTCACTTGACATCATACGGCTGTGAAGTACTGAACGAGTGAAACGGGGTGATCTGACTAGTCATTGCCCCTTCCATGAGTGGTGGTTTTCACATATTGAAACACGTGATATCGATAATTTGGCGAAAGTGGTTTCAACAAACCGCCTTTTGCCCAGATGTATCTCTGAAGGCACCGCGCATATATGTTCTCAAGAATTGGGTCTTATCTAGAATTTTCATGGTGATAACACCCAGAAATCAGGAGAAATAATTCTGATGTATATATTGAACCAAAAATGGTTCATATTTTTCATGAATTGTTGAATTAGTTAGCCTGATAAGTTTTCGATGGCTGCACATTTTGCAGAACTAACAACAACTAGATCAGATCAGATTAGTGCAGAGTCCATAGGAATGGAAGAGGCACAGGGGAATTACAGTCAACAAGATGAGAGTAGAGGGATGGATGTCCATTTGGGCATTGAAGGAACAAACTCCAATGGACATGGAGAAGAAATGAATGAAAACATGAATATGGCAGAGACCATTAAAAATTTGTAGAAGGATGTCCAAATCCATAAGGATGATAATGGAAGGCTTATGAGAGCCAAGGAGCAACAGGATGAATTCAACATGAAGTTATTGGAGGGATTGAGAAAAATAGAAAAGAAATTTGATAAGGAGAGTGGCTCAAGCAAATCTGGAAGTCACAAGCCTTCTGATGAGAAAAGAAAAGCAAGAAGTGTTAGCAGACACCACCATCACTCCCCAAGGCATTCCAATAAGAGTGTAGGTAGTAGCTCAAGTCCATCCCCTGTCATAAGTCATAAGAGGTCTAGGGTGGATGAGCTACAAGGAGAAATGAACAAAACCAAACCTCCTACATTTGATGGTGAGCACAAGAAGGGTGAAGATGCAAAAACATGGTTGTTGGGCATGAGAAAGTATTTTCAATTGCATAATTATTCTTCTCATGCAGAAGGTAGAATTCTATCTATCAACTCAAGGAAAAGGCCTCCATGTGGTGGGATCAACTTGTGCAGGTGCAACACATTAAGAATAAAAGTGTTACTTGGAGGGAATTCAAGAAGTATTTTGAGAATAAATACTTAACTAAGAGATACTATGACAAGAAAATGAAAGAGTTATCTTAACTCAAGCTTGGAAGTATGACTGTTGTGCTACTTATATGTCTAATATAATGCACTCATTAATTATCAATCCAGGATTCGTAATCAACAGAGTTACAAGACACCAGTAAGAAAGGTAATTCCTAATGTCACGAGTATAGAATCAAACTAGATTATGTATGCTAGAAACAAATCAAAATAGAAAACTATAATGCACTTTGGTTTTCCTTCACAGAGAGGCTATCCATTCCATTATGGCACATGCAAGTATGATATGGAATTGGTTTGAAAGATCAACTCTGATGTCTGACCCAAAAAACTAATTATGCAATCCACACTTTCTTAAAAGAAATCACACATCAATCAACATAGCATGGGTAGTTCAACAGTCAATATGTTGGTTCTGCTTTGGTTCACAATGAACTTCACTAATTCTTCTCCAAGTAGTTTTGACTATTGCTACCCACAGCTATGATCACTCAAGGAAATCAAACTCATGAGAACAGAAACAGAGCATATGCAAAAATAGAGCAATTAAGGATCCAAGCAATTATAGAATGGAAATCTTAATCTAAGTTACACTGCTATCATCTAATAGGGTTAAAGATTTAGCTAATTCAGTGTTTATGCTATTGAAAACACTAATGCTAATCTACAAAGAGGTTGACCTTTGTTGGGTGGTGGGCCCTTGCCACTTCAACAGGTCAACTGCTGAAGTCTATAGGAAGCTTGCTTTTAATACACACATTACTCTCACTCACACTTCAAAACATAAAATCAAAACTCTCTTTAACAACTCAACTCATTCTTAATCATAGATAATCAGAATATGGAGATAAAATGACTTTCCATTAATCTTTACTCAGAAATATGATCTGTACTATCATATGCTTCTTACATATTGATGATACACTAACTCTCCTACTCTTCTACCATCCTTGCCACAGCTATTTAATAGTCTGCATCGTGAAACACAAGGAGGTGAAGTGATTTGCAAATCAATCAGTTGTTTAAGTTTAATCATTCGGTTACATATTTAGCTTCATCCTCATGACACGAAGTGCATGAGGATGAGTCAATTAACAAACTTCTCTTATCATAGCCTTGCTAAACGAATAGACATCCACCAATTGACTTAGGTGAGATCTGGCACTTAACTTAGTGCATTAGGCTCTTCCATATCAGTATTGGATCATAACAGGCAGATGGTATTGGATCACAACAGGGCGTAAAAGGTGGTACTAGATCATGACAGAGCATGGCTGTTGGTACCAGATCATAACAGAGCATGTTCGTTGGTACCAGATCACCACAAGTAAGATTTAGTACTGGACGCATTTGGTACCGGATCAGATAGCAACAATCTTGGTGCACAGGTACCAGATCATGACAGAGATGGTACATGAACGCTAGACATCTAGGGGTCAAAGATTCACATATGACAAATTGAGCATTAGTACATGAAATATTTAATTCCTTAACTCAATAAACCACAAAATACATGAATTAACCATACTTTACCTTATGACCTTATTACTGGCAATTGGTAGCATTCTTATCATTCACTTCAAGCTTTAGGTAGGTCCAAAAAGGTATAGGTGAAGAGTAAAATAGGGTAATGAGAATGTCAATTTCAGGTCTCAACATTCCCCCATGCTAAAATCATTGCATGTCCTCATGCAATCGAAAACAAAACCTAAAAGTTTCAAAACTTGAGACTGTGTTCTTTACTTGGGTGGATCAATGATATTGATGGCTGAAGCCTCTTCTCTTAGCTCCCTTTTGATGACCCTAATGTATTGTAGGAGTCGTAATACCTTCTTGAGATCGTTAGAGGTCTCTTCATGGTCATCTTGAATTTGTTGGCTGGTTTCTTTCAACTGCTCATTTTCCTTTTTGATATATCTATCCAAGAGTTGATATTCCTTTACTTCCTATTGAAGTTCCTGATTTTGTTTTTGTAATACCCCAATCCTTTTTTTCATTTGTTCTTTTAGCAGGTTCTTTGTTGATTCTACCATTGCTGGCTAGGTGCACTCCCTTTCCTTGACTTCCTCCCTCATCCCACATAGAGTAATAGTGGCTTGCTCTTCGGTCAGACTAGGGATGTCATCTTGAATTGGTCGATCCTCAAAAGGGGAGGTAAGGTCGATTGGATCTTCCTGTATATGAGGACTAACTATTGTTTTTCCCTTCTTTTCCATGCTCCTTGTAGTTCTTTTACAAGGAGGTACCGGATCAGGGATGTTTATAGGCTTCCTTTTCTTCTCCTCTAATTGTGAAATGGTGACAGGGGGTTGTGCCACTGACTGTTTACTTTTAGTTTTTGAGCTATGCTTCCTTTTCTTCATCATTTTTTGATGGTCCTCTTTCTCAACTGCCACCGTGGAAGTCTCCTCAACTAATTTGTTTTTACCTTTTAATTCAGATCTTTTAGAAGTCTTTTTTACTGTGGAGGAGGACCTTACCTTTTCATGTTGGCTCACTACCCTAGATGATGGTGGAGTTGTTTTATCCTTCTTGCACTTTTTATCTTGGGGTTACTTACTTTTATTTTGACCATGTTGGGTTTCCTCCATAGATTTGTTTCCTGTGGGAAGGTGTTGTGTGATAAGGGTTTTCCAACTAATCCTCTATTTCCTAAGCTCATGCAAAACTAACATTTTAATGAAACCTTGATGGTAGATGCTAGTCTTTTCTATTTTGGAGATGGATTTAACACCCCTTACGATTTTATTCAAGATCATCCATAGACAATATGGAAAATCAATTTCAGGTCATCCTTCAAAATGAAATAGGAGCCTAAGGTGATAAATGAAAGTCACAGCATACCTGCCTTCACAGGTGACAAAGCGTTGAAGATTGGTAATCATTGGATGGTATTCTTCTTTGATGTAGTTTCTAGGGATCCCTTTCTTCCAGTCAGGGTGCTGATGATCTACCTTCAAGAATTGTTGGCACATCTCTTTGTTAATTCCCACACCTTTGAAGTATTTATCTCCTCTGCTAGGCAGTCCCGTAACCTCCCTTATGGTTGCTTCATTAATTATCAGTTGTAGATTGCCTATACGTGTCGTCTCTCCATCATAACCTTGTATAAATTCCCGAGATACCTTCTCATTCCAGCTTGTAAATTTTTCCAGAAAAGGTATCCACCCCAATCTAGCATATTTTTCTTGACATAATTGGTATTCCTCAGTTTCCCTATAAATTTGGAAAATCGGTTCGTGTCTCATAATGACCATCATTATAAGTTGAGAAAAGGGTTGGGCTGTAGCACAAGGGTTTAGTGAATTGATTGAGGTTTTGTACCAGAAAGGAGCAGGCTCAGAACTGGAGAGAAGCTCACGACAGGGGGAAGTATGGTGATGGTGTTGCGAATGGTAAGTTTAAGTGAGGGTGCTTGCAAGAAAAAATTATGACCAAATGAGGATTATTTGGATGGCTTTGCCACTAGATAAGCCATTTCATATCTACCCGTTACTGTAATGATGAGGATAAGGAATCAAGTATCAGGGAATCATTTTAGAATAGGTGATTGGACTTTCGCGGGGTGAAATTAATGTTGGGTCGTGGTTCATGATATACGATGGGTTCATGCATTTGCTTGAGGACAAAATATATTCATGGCTTATCATTGCTATGCCTACTTCATATTTTGATATGATTTTTGCCTTTAACCATGTTCAAGAGCTATGAGAGGATTAATTAGGTTTAGGCATATAGGTATGAGGGATAGGCGCATGGGTTTAATACTAAAGTCGTAAGATCTAGTATAGCTTTTCATATTTATTGTAGTTTTATGAGCATAGGAAAATAAATACCATTTTACCTTTGCTTTCACCTTTGTATGATCGATGCCCATAGTATGTGTGACTGCTTGTAAATTGTCAAAATTCATCCTTTTAGACTGAAGCTTCTTGAAAACTTGGTATGGGAATGTCATGTACTTCTGATGTGCGTATCTTCTTTTGTATTTGGTTCTGCAGAGTGATCATGTAAGTCTGTAAAAGAGTTCTGAAGGGGCTCTTTGACCTTCCCCCATGCCGAAGATGTTGTATCTCTATAGGAAAGAAGATGCAATCAATTTATATCATAATGGAGAAGGATGATAAGAGAAAGAGAAACCAATCCAATTTTAGAAGTATATCTTATCACTTATCATATGATCTCATGCCAGAAAAAAATGAAATTGCCCTGCTTTTAATGGATTATTGATAGAGGTAGCATTGAGCAGTGAAACAGGGGAATACATATATGTTTTCATCTCATGAAATTTCCCTTCTTTTAATGGAGTATTGACAGAGGTAGCATTCAGCAGTGAAACAGGGGAATATATATGTTTTCCAGAAGAACAGATCCCACCTAACTTGCTTCAGAGTTTTACTATCATTGGATGTTATAGATAAATTTCACAATATGAGTAGATTAGGCTCCCTAGTTAGGGCTCCACTCTTAAGAAGTTTCCTTCTTAGATAGTGTAGGCTTTAGATGTTAGAATGGTAATTTGACTTAGGGTGATTTTCAAATGGACATTTTCTTAGAGAATTATATTGTTGATTCATCTAGAATTTTGTATCTCATGAAAGCCAATAATGACCTTTACTCTTTTTGTTTTAGATGGAAAAAAGTGGATTTTTCAATCAGACAAGTATAGATGAGACATGTTTCAACTAGAACCCACTGCCAACAAGCCTTTTCAGTACTCTGATGGGGTAGTTGTGATAATTAGTGAGAAGTGCCTTCCCTAGGCAGAATTCCCCATTTCCAACAGGCCTGTTCAGTACCCTGATGGGTTTGCCTAGTCATACCATAGACTGGTACCCGCTGCCAGCATACCTGTTTAGTATCCCGATGGGTTAGTCCCTTAAATCTTTTTTCCATTAGAGGCTTCTTGTCCATAGTCACCTATTTTGGTTTGTATTAAAGAGTGCTTTTGCATGGTGACAGGGGAGGCTCGTCTGAAAACCTTTTTACAGGGTGGGATGGTATTGGGTTGGAAGGCATATAATCTTCTTTTGTATGTCTTTTAAAGATTTGTCTGAAGAAAAGATAAAATTTTATGCACATTATTTCTTTAGAGTGATCCAGATGTATAATTTTGTCTGAAGTTGTCCATAAGAGAATGACCTAAAGTTTCCTTGGGGTACTGGTACATCCTCTGCCATAAAATTTTTGGTAGTGTGCCCATGGTAGAGAGTGTTCATATACTCATATGTTACTCTTTAATAAGATAATCCAATGAATACTATTGAAATCTGGTTAGGGTGAGATAGTTGCTTATAGGCTAATATATTTTTTCCTTTAAATCATGCTGAAATACTAGGTAAAGGCAACTTCTAGTCTTTAAAGTGGATTGTGGTTCTTTGAGCAATCATAGGTAAAGATTGTGTCCCTCTTTTTAGTTTGTTTAACATAACCAAAATAAATTAAATTTCTTCTCAGCAATAGAACCAAAATAAATTAAAGTTCTTCTCAGCAACATAACCAAAAGAAATTAAAATACTTCTCAGCAACAGAACCAAAAGAAATTGAAATACTTTTCAACAATAGAACCAAAAGAAATTAAAATACTTCCCTTTAGTTGTCAACAAAAGGGCTTCCATTTGATAGTGCTTTTGGCTTCGTGGTTCCGTCTTATGTGGTTGTTCCATGGCTTCATACTTCAGATTAATTGACATAAGATTTTAAAATATGCTTTGTCAATATGTCTTGATAGTACTGTAGAAGGACAGATTCTGGTACCGGACTGGTACTGGACCAGAACAAGATTTCTGGTACCAAAGTAGAACATAATATTGTTGATGCCTACAACTGATATTTAGAAAATTCATGAAGGATCAAATAGATTATTAAAAAATTTCTTATAAAAGAAAAGAAAATTTGTGAAAGTAAAACAAAAGGAGGTAAGAGTCTTTTGTTACCTTCAGCTTATTAACAAATTTCGATCCACACCTATGTACAAAAAGTTTCAAATAAACCAATCAATTAATGTGGGTCAGTAGGAGGATCTCATTCCTTACTGATCATCTGCATGTCTTAATTCTGTAGTATACGAGTTAGTAATTCTTCTTTTGACAGAGGTTTGTTGTAAATTCGCAACCAGTGACCATTCTCAAGTAGTGGTGTTTGTTGTTCATCAATTCTCTTTATCCTAATTGAACCATTATCGTAGATAGTGTCAATTTTGTAAGGTCCTATCCAATGGGTGGTTAACTTACCTTTGAAGTTCTTGAATCTCCTGTCATACGATAGGGCCCAATCTCCTTGTTGAAAATTTTTCTTTTTGAGATACTTGTCATGCCATTTTGTTCTCTGTTCTTGAATGAGGGTAGTCCTTTGAAGTGCTTCCTACCTGGTTTCATCCAACTCATTAAGCTGCAAGAGTATTTGTTTTTGGGCTTCATCCAAGTTCATGCCAACTTGTACTGCAGTCTTGAAGGTTTTGATCTAAAATTCTATGGGGAGAAGCACCTGCTTCCCATACACTAACTCATAGGGTGTATGATCTAAAATTGAAGAAGACTTGAAATCTTAAAAATATTTGCAAGTAAAGTTTATGTGTTAAAAGAAAATGGATCAACTTTGCAACACATATTAATATAATTTACTCATTTAAGACACAAATAAACAACAACATAATCAATGAACATAAGCACATAAACACAGCAAATGATAAAGGAGTTCACCCCTCTCTTGGACTACATCTCCTGGTCCAGCTTCCAATCGATCATAATTATTAATTGCTCAAAGTGCTCAAAAACATGCTTTACAATGCTCATATTGACCAACAGACTGCTCCAATGGCTTCAGAGCGTCCAAAAACCCCTAGCTAGGCTTTTTTGGCACCTTGTTTGGCCAAAAAATGAAGAAGTTAGGCTTCTTGGAAGTCCCTCCTTCAAGCTTGTTGTCTCTACATCTACAAATTGCACCCTTGTTCATTCAACCTAGCACACACGCAATTTAAAGCATGAAAACCCGGCACCGAACGCAACCTTGTAAATGGTGTGAACTGTAGGATGATTATGGGCGTGCCAACCCCTAACCACCAAGATCTCAAGCATATGGGTTCAAGATATGACCATGTGCATTTACAGAAAGGGCTAGCCAACAGTTAAGCGCCAAGTGTCGGGCGCATGGACCACCCATAGCAACCGTGCTAACCATTTGAATAAACAAATCAAAAACCGCGCACATAAAACACATGGTCACATAGCATAATACACATGATCGCGGGCTCTGTATATAAATATTGGTCATATGGTTTTAAATGTATGCGAACATGGACTCCGTTATATATTCACACGCATTCACATATGCAATGGTCATATGGTATTCGTAATATAACTGCGGGCTGGGGCTAAGCCCTAGCCCGACCCCCTGCCATATTAACCTTTAATCAAATTCAAATATATATATTACCATATACATTATAAGAACCAACGCGTGGTATGCTGGTCGGGCGGACTTTGTTAAGGCTTTACATGGTGGGAGGTCCGGGGTTCGAATCCCACGGACTCCATAAAGTTTTGAACCAAAAACCGAATACAACGGTGGGTAGGTCTAGGGTTTGACCCCCATAGACCCCATAAAATTTTAAATAACAAACCAATAGCCAAAAATGGGGTGCCACATGGCAGCCCATGACTGGGCCACGTGGCAACATACCATTGACCAAAAATGATGCCACGTGTCACATCCTAATTTGACCACATATACCAATCAAAAACTGCCACATCATCACATGCCACATCATTGTACGATCATACGGTCTCTTCCACATCATCGTACGACCCTACCACATCAGCCTATACGGACTGCACAATCAGCATCCTTTTTTTGCCTGTTTGACGATTCGAACAGATCGTGATCTCTCTCGCTCCCGACGTCTGTTTGAGATGAAATGAGTTTCGTTGGGTTCACAATGACAAAGCCTACACTCTCTTTTGATTTGAAGTGATTACAAGCACTTTGAATTTTTGAGCAAAATTTGATCCCCTAAACACACCTCCCCATTGGGAAGCTTTTGGACCTCCAAAAGACTATTTTTAGTCTATGTGAAGATGAGGGTATAGTTCCCTCACCCTTCCAACCTCAATCCACTTGGCTTTGCTTGGATTTTTTTTTTTAAGACCAACTCGAAGATACTCCACATTTCCTCGTTTTGAAGTTCCCATTCTCCTGTCAAGGATGGTGTCTTCATGCAGTTCTGTAAGATATTCTGGGGAAAAATCATCTATAGAAGGAATCTGAACATGCTCTCCATGATCATCAATCAACGGAGGCTCATACAATTTCAAATTCTCAACATTAACAACTACACTTTCTCCCTGTGGAATACATAGCTTGCCAAGATGATACAAAAGATTATTATGCACATGGTAATCCAATTCTTCAACATGGTTAGAGTGGCACAAAGTTTCATATACTTCTTTGAAGTCAGTATCCAAAGCATATTGCTCAACATAACTTTCATGCATGATAGGACTATGCTTAAGAATAACTGAAGCACTAATAATAGGCCTTGAAAGCATATCAACGACTTTGTTAAAAATGCCCTTCTTATACCTGATGACCAAGTGAAACTGTTGAAGAAAACCCATCCATCTGAAGTGCCTAGCTTGCTGTAGCTTTGTCTGTGATTGTAAGTATTGCAGTGGTTGATGATCGATGTGAACAATGGTTTCTTTTCCCAACAAATAATGTTTCCATTTTTTTACACTTTGAACCAATGCATATAATTCTTTATCATAAGTAGGATAATTAATCATGGCACCATTAAAAGTCTCAGAATGAAAACAAATGGGCTTACCATACTATAGAAAAACTTCTCCCATTGCATAATTGCTTGCATCTGTCTGGATTTCAAAAGGTTGTCTTAAATTTGGAAGTGCAAGAACTGGCGTTGAACTGATCTTTTCTTTCAAAGAATCAAAAGCCTTCTGTTGCTTGCCTCCCCATTGAAAAACTTGCTTGACACTTGTCACAACATGTAATGGAGCTGAAATGGAAGAAAAGTTAGCAATAAACTTCCTCCAATATTGGGTTGCTCCCAAAAAACTTCTTACCTCTGTCACATTGCTGGGCCTGGACCATTCCAAAATGACTTTGACCTTGGAGGGATCAATTTTTAATTCACCTCCACCAA